>CAUYTI010105357.1:0-13851 GCA_963575145.1 Galago senegalensis | reverse complement strand
GTGCCATGGCATTACAGCTCACAGCAACCTCCAACTCCTGGGCTCAAGTGAGTCTCTTGCCTCCGCCTCCCAAGTAGCTGGGACCACAGGCGCCCGCCACAACGCCTGGCTATTTTTGGTTGCAGCCATTATTGTTGTTTGGCGGGTCCGGGCTGGGGATTCAAACCCGCCACCTTAGATGTACGTGGCAGGCGCCTTAGCTGGTTGAGCTATAGGCGCCGAGCCATATTTCTCATTTGAGTGAATTTTTTTAGTAGATTGCTGTAATTGTTTAAAAGGTCATGAAATTTTTCACAAGAATTTGTTAATTATATTTCACACATAAAATGGCTTTCAAAGTCTCAACATTTAATTGTGATTTTTCTGATGTCCACACTTTATTTGCCATAGAAAAAACATGTTCAGTCGCAGCATTAGTTCCTGGTAAGGACAGCGCGTATCCCACAGTTTTTAGTGCATTATTGTATGGAACATGGTTTGTTTCAAAATGATGAAGTAACTCTAACCATTTGTTTCTCTATTGTGATTTTTGCTGACCCCCAAGATTTAACCTTTTCCTTATCAATATATTTTTTTAATAATGATACCTCATAAGTCATAAGTGTCACTTTCAAAGCCGGGGCTAGACTTTTTGCCACCACTACAAAATATAAATAATACAAGTACTGTCTGATAAATTCATGAAATAAATAAATAAATTACTTACCTAAGTTATCTGAATAGCTGATTTGTTGACATCACTTGTTTAACTAGCACTACCGTGCAGTATGATGCATATGGTCTGAGAGACAGTTACAAAATGTTTTCGTGGTTGCCAATGCCCAAAAATGCCATTGTTCATTCATTAAGTCTAAACAATGGTGGTCGAATTCTAACAACTGATCAACAATGCGAATTTTGATAATCAGTTCTCAACAATTATTTATTATCAAAGTTGAACATTATAAAATTAACAAAAATAATATAAAACTCATCCTGGCGAAATAGCCACATGGCAGCTAAAAACCGCCTATTCCCTTCCTGTTCTCCCGCTGTTCCCTCGCTTGTTGTGCACTTTCCAAAAATCGGGACTTTTTTAAAACGCAGCAGGACACAGGACAAATTGTTAAAAATCGGGACTGTTTCGCCAAAAGCAGGACGTCTGGTCTGGTCACCTTACACTTTACCAATGTTAAAATCTGGTCACCTTAATATAGAGTGACCAGGCATCTGTCACTTGGTCATCATTTCTTTGTTTAATAGGCATGATGATGAAGAACACTATATACTATGGCTGTGCTGGGTCAGTTCAACAATTATCTTAGGAATAAGCAGCTACCTCTGTGCTTGTTAAAAGTTGTCATTGTGGCCTGGGGCGTGGTGGCTTACACCTGTAATCCCAGCACTTTGGAATGCTGAGGCCGGTGGATTGCCTGAGCTCATGGGTTTGAGATCAGCCTGAGCAAGAGCAAGACCCTGTCTCTAAAAATAACAGGGGGTTGTGGCAGGCGCCTGTAATCCCAGCTACTCAGGAGGCTGAGGCAAGAGAATTGCTTAAAAAAATAAAGTTGCCATTGTTCTCTTTTCATGTTTGTCTCAATTTAAGAATTTCCTAATTAGTTATATATTTTTATGAATGTTTAATGCCAATGGCTCATGATTCTTAATATCATATCTAACATGTATAATAAAATTATTTTCAGAGAACCATAGAATAAACCTAATTACAAAAATTCCTTCCAATCAGATTCATTATTTATCTTACAGAGTGTTTGCTATGGGTTTTGTCCAGTTTTTCCCTGACTTATAATTTATTATAGTTTATAATAAATTTTTCTTTCATGCGGGTTTTCCTTTTAATAATGGATACCCTCATGTCCTCTTCCCAGTGAGGATGGATTTGAAGAGGGACTGAGTACACTGGGACTGGTATTTAGTGCACCATGGTCAGTTGGGTGAGCAGTCATTGAATTTTACTCATGTACACCTGCAAGAAGGAAAATACCATCTCCATTTGACAGATAAAGAAATTGAGATGTTGAGTGGTCAGATGAGTTTCTTAAAGACAGATTGTCTAGGGTAGAGCCAGAATTCTAATTCATATCCTCCACGTCCACAATCAGTGGTTATACAAGCAATTTTGATACCTAATCAAATGGTCTCATATACTTTATCTTATTTAAGTGATATCTGTCTACCTGACTATTTTGTTGTTGTTGCAGTTGTCATTGCTGTCCAGCTGGCCTGGGTGGGGTTCCAGCCCGCCAGCCTCCATGTATGTGGCTGATGCCATAACTACTGTGCTATGGGTGCCGAGCTATTTTTATATTTATCTTATAAAGAGATAAGGAAATGCATAACTGAATTTTATTTTTTGTATTTACTCTTCTATGCTGCCTTAAAAGCATTTGAGTGAATCTTACCTAGAGGTCCAGATAAAATTTTATTTGGTAAAATTGAAACTCAGGAAGGGAGAATACAGGATGTCCTAGGAGGGCATCAGGAGATCACGTATTATATTTGTTGTTGTTTTAAAATTCATTTTTGCTAGGTGACTGTAAATCACGCCTGTAATCCTAACTCTCTGGGAGGCTGAGGCAGATGGATCACTTGAGCTCAGGAGTTGAGACCAGGCTGAGCAAGAGTGAGACCTTGTCTTTGCTAAAAATAGAGAAAAGCATCCGGGTATTGTGGCACGTGCCTATAGTCTCAGCTACTCAGGAAGGATTGCTTTAGCCCAAGAGTTTGAGATTGCTGTGAACTATGATCACACTGAGGCACTCTAACTAGAGTGGCAGAGTGAGACTGTGAATCAAAAAAACAAAAACAAAAACCTCATTTTCTGTTAACAATAATGAAAGTTATATCTTATCTTTGTTCCAACAGGGACCGTCTGTATTATCTATCACTAGTCCCCTAGGCATAGACACCTCCTCTTCCTTGGCAACTTTTTCTGTTACCCACACAAGACAAAAGAAACGGAGGTGGGGTGGAGCTAAGGGAGATGGAGAAGAAGAAATAGGAGGAGAGAGAAAAAATGGGGGGTGGAAAAAAGGCAGGAGGGTCAGGTGTAGTGGCTCACCCTAGCACTCAGGGAGGCCGAGGTGGGTGGATTGCTTGAGCTCAGGAGTTTAAGACCAGCCTGAGCAAGAGCTGGCAAAATAAAATAAAATAAAATAAAATAAATAGCCAGGTATTGTGGCCAGGGCTTGTAATCCCAGCTACTTGGAAGGTTGAGGCAGGAGGATCGCTTGAGCCCAAGAGTTTGAGGTTGCTGTGAGCTATGATGTTACTGCACTCTACAGAGAGGGTGACAGAGTGAGACTTTGTCTCGGAAAAAAAAAGAAGAAGAAGAAGAAGAAAGAAAAGAGAAAGGAAAGAAAAAAAGAAAAGAAGGAAGGAAAGAAGCCGGGCTCCTTGTGGCTGGGAGTCTCGAAGCAGAAGTGAAACTCTTCCCTCCCCCCCCTGCGCCCCTCCCAGAACAGAGGCTGACCCGGCCCCGCCCCAACCGGAAAGACCCCCCCAAAACCTTCCAGCAAGCGCTGCAACCTTCCGCCCTACGGCCAGGATAAAAACAAGCCCCCAACACCTCTTGGCACAGTTGCCTTGTTTTCCTAGGCGGGTGTCTGTTCCCTTTCATTACACTTGGCCTGACCCTCTCCCCACCCTCTCTGAGTACACCCCTTTTATCAGGTGCTGGACACCGGGGACTGGTGCAGCCACCGCAGCTCCCTCAGAACCAGGTCCCGGTCGGTGGTGCCAAACCCCACTGCACTGAACTCCTGGGAGATTTGTAGAGGATTTCCTCCCGCTGCCGTTGGAGGGTGAGTAGGGTTCCTGGACACCTTCACGTTGAACTTCCCCATCTCCTCCGGATCGCCCCGTCTTCCCTCCTGCATAGATTCCTCCAGCTCCCCCTGCTCCACGCCCGCACCCTCACCGCCGCAGGCCTCCACGGTCCCCCAGCTCTAGCTTCTCCTGACTTCCGAGCCCGCCCGGTTTTTCTGTGGCCAAATTCTACCATCACCAGCTTTTCTGCTGCCGCTGGTCAAACCCCCACAGCAACGCGCTGCCACCTCCTGCTGTCGGTCAACTGCTGCCGGAAGGTTCCCCCAGTCCCTTTCTTTCCAAGCCTACACTCCTCTCCTACATACCGACTCTCTGTTTAAAATATTTCAGAAGTCGAAAGGCATAGTAATGGTCGGGGGCGTGGCTCTAACCTGCAATCCCCCGCACTCTGGGAGGAGGGGGCAGAAGAGTTCAGGAACAGCTTGAACAAAGAGCGAGATCCCCGTCTCTAAAAATAGAAAAACAAAAGTGTAGTGGTGAGCGCCTGTAGTCCCAGCTACGGGGGAGGCTGAGGCAAGAGGATCGCTGGAACCCAGAAGACGGAGATTGCTGTGAGCTGTGACGCCAGGGCAGTCTACGCAGGGTGATGGAGTAAGACTCCAAAAAAAGGGCACAATAAATCTGTCAAAACCAGGGTAAAAGCCCAGTGTTTTTCCCTGTCGAAAGCCTTTTCACCTCCTTACCAATTTAAATTTTAACACCAGAGAAGAACAAAGTACTTCATCCCCCAATTGCCCCCAATATTCAGCATAAACTCCAAAACTGAAAAGAAGCCTCAGGCCTCACTAATGGAACTTTTAGACCTGGACTTCATGTCTTTTAATAGAGATGAAGAGAGGATGCAGGAAAGGCAGGAAAAAATTTTAAATAGTGGCTGCCGCTTACGTCTTCTTCAGGGGTGATTACTCAGAAGACTCAGGCAGGACAGCCCGGCCTTCTGCAGGGCTGGGGCACTCCCTGTCTAGAGTATGGGTGCCTAGAGTAAAGTTCTCCAAGAAGCATCCTGTGTGGGGACTCCGAAACCATGTCCTCTCTGCAAAACAGAAAAGCACTGGAAGTGACAATATATCCTTAGAACAAGAGACTACGTTCACCTTCTGAAACTGGTGGTCCCCTAAGTTGACGAAAGCTACTTCCATCTGACCAACATGTTGAACTTTGAAATAGACTCAATAATATAACACACACACCCCAGTATTCCCCAGTTTCTCAGTTCACTGGGAGATAAAGTCTTTTACTCAGCCTTTATTACTTTCCAGTTACCTCCTTTACTAAAAAAGATCTGCTGGCTTCCTTTCTCTGACGTCTGAAAAGACACAACTTCTGTTCCTTATTATGCTCTTAAGTTTTCAAACTAGAAACGTTCTGCCTTGTTCCACCTGACGTCTCTACTCCTATACGTCTGCGTTTACATGTCCATATATGTCGTGTGTATGGAATGCTTCACTGTCAATGGAAAAGAGCTCTAATTAATTGGCTTAAAAAAGTAAGGACTTAAGTTAAATATTTTATCAAAAGCATGATAAAGCCTCCTTGCCTGTTTAGTAACTGGTTTGAGAATAACTGAATATTTTATTGAAATTGGGTTTATCATTAATACATTAATGCAATGAAATAACTTGATTTTCTCCTTTTGCCTAATTTCCATATGATGTGAATAAGAATAACAGAAGATTTTTTTTTTTGAGACAGATTTTCACTATGTTGCCTTTGATAGAGTGCTGTGGTGTCCCAGCTCATAGCAACCTCAAACTCTTGGGCTTAAGTAATTGTCTTGTCTCAGCCTCCCAAGTAGCTGGGACTACAGGCACCTGCCACATCACCCAGCTATTTTTTGTTAGAGTTGTCGTTGTTGGTTAGTTGGCCCTGGGCCAGGTTTGAACCTGCCATCTTTGGTGTATGTGGATGGTGCCATAACGAGGAATAACCAGGTGCCGAGCCAAGAATAACAAAAGATTTTTGTTCACCTTTGTATAACATTTCCATAGTCTATATTAGGGCTTATGATTATTTGGGAAACTGAGTCTCTTCTACCCACAAATAAGATTTTTAGTTTTTAATGTCTTTTAATTATCAGTTTAATTAAGTGAACAACTAACTTTATAGTCAACTGTGATCCTGTTTTATGAAAGATATTTTTGTTAAGAAGATTGAACAGAAAGGAGAATAATGTAGGAAGGAAAACCGTGCATAGTAACCTTTTGTCCTGAAGTGAAGTGACTGATGATTTAGAAGGAGGGAAAGTAAGGACAAAACAGATAGTTTTGTAGCATATCTGTAGATTGTGCACATTAGATAGAACTCTAAATTAGATAGAAGAGAGAATTTATAAAAGAGTTTACAAGGCAGGTGGCACCTGTGGCTCAGTGAGTAGGGCGCTGGCCCCATATACTAAAGGGTGGCAGGTTCAAACCCAGCCTGGTCAAACTGCAACAAAAAAATAGCTGGGCGTGTGGTGGACACCTGTAGTCCCAGCTTCTCAAGAGGCTGAGGCAAGAGAATCACCGAAGCCTAGGAGGTTGGAGGTTGCTATGAGCTGTGTGATGCCACAGCACTCTACTGAGGGCAATAAAGTAAGACTGTCTCTACAAAAAAAAAAAGTTTACAAGGTGGGGTGCAGTTGCTCATGCCTATAATCCTAGCACTCTGGGAAGCTGATGTGGGTCAATCACTTGAGCTGATCAGTTATAAACTAGCCTAAGCAAGAGTGAGACCCCCATCTCTACTAAAAATGAAAAACTGAAGCAAGAGCTTGAGCCCGAGTTTGAGGTTGCTGTGAGCTATGACGCCATGGCACTCTACCCACGGTGACAAAGTGAGACTCTGTCTTAAATACAAACAAAATAAATAAAAATAAATGAAAGAGTTTATGTATGATCCGGTTGGCTATAATGTATGAAGTTTGGTTAAAACAACAAAACTTTAGGCCAGGCACAGTGGCTCCTGCCTGTAATCCCAGAACTCTGGGAGGCTAAGGAGGGTGAATCACTTGAGGTCAGGAGTTCAAGAGCAGCCTGAGGAAGAGAGAGTCCCCCATCTCTAAAAAATAGCTGGGTGTTGTGGCAGGCACCTATAGTCCTAGCTACTTGGAAGGCTAAGGCAAGAGAATCACTTGAGCCCAGGAGTTTGAATTTGAGGTTGAGTTTAGTGAGCTATGACACCACAACACTCTATCAGGTAGCAAGAAGATGAGACTCTGTCTCAAACAATAAGTCAATAAATAAATAAAGCAAAGCTTTCTTTAAATGTTAGTTCATTTGTGATAAAATTTTTAAAAAACCCTAAACTTTAAAAGTTAAATTTTATACCCGTATAACTTCTTTAATTGCCCTTAGTCATCTAAAGACTATTACTCTTAAATAAAAGCTAATGTTTTATGGTAATCTGAGTTTCTTTTAAAACAAACTTCTAGACCTATAATATTTAATAGGCCTTTATATATTATCAATAATAATTATATACTAATTTCTATACTACAAAAATAGCCAAATCTCCGTTCCATCTGTAATCATGACTGCTATGAAATCTTTACTGTCCACAGACTACTTTACTTTGATCTTCTTAAACAACGGTTTCTAATCAGCTACAGTTCAAAATTTAATTCTTTTAAAAATGTCATGGAAAGAGCTGAATTCTTTTATGATTTTATTTAAAACATTGCTAATTCTCTTGCTCTATTATCCAAAGCTGTGATAAAT
This sequence comes from Galago senegalensis, assembly GCA_963575145.1. Taxonomy (NCBI): domain Eukaryota; kingdom Metazoa; phylum Chordata; class Mammalia; order Primates; family Galagidae; genus Galago; species Galago senegalensis. Next base: position 6,325 of record CAUYTI010105357.1, on the reverse strand, counting down.
ATTGAGTAAATAACAATATTTATCTGATATCTCCAGGATTGAAAACTATTGAATTCTGCCAGGAGAGTTGGCTCACGCCTGTAATCCCAGCACTAGGTAGATTGCCTGACCTCACAGGTTCAAGAACAGCCTGAGCCAGAGCAAGACCTCATCTCTAAAAAATAGCCAGGTGTTGTGGTGGGCGCCTGTACTCCCAGCTGCTTGGGAGGCTGAGGCAAGAGGATCACTTGAAGCCAAGAGTTTGAGGTCACTGTGAGTTATGATGCCAATAGCACTCTACCAAAGGTGACCAAGTGAGATTCTGTCTCAAAAAAAAAAAAAAATAGAAAAAGAAAACTGTCAAATTCTACCTCACCAGGCCTCCTTCTCCTCACTAAGACTCAGGACTATGGCAAAAGAGACAAGCCTGCAAAGTGCCAAGGGTAGATTTCAAAGGATGAAACTAGTAAATGTCTAGTTCCTTTATCTTTCTCCTTAATTTTCCAATCCCACATGGCCCCTACAAGCTCTCTTCATGACTTCGTAAAGAGACCACAATGCTTACAGCCTACAAACTAAACTTCACTCAAAGTCAAGGCAACCATCAAGCTGAAGGGAATCCTTTTAATTCTTACTGTTTTTCTTACTGCTACTGCTGAGCCACAAATCCTGTCCTAGATTCAACTCTGTGGACTCTGGAAACACACAGACCTTCCATGCAAAGTAAATTCCCTAGAAGCCCAGCCCATCACAGAATCCAGACTCCAACTCACTCCCTACTCTCTGCTCTCTCTCTCTCTCTCATCTCTATCTGTCTCATTAATGCCTACACCCAAAATTAGAACTCCTTCTGCTGAGACAGGCCTATTGTCTAATCTTCACTTCTTCCTTAAATTAAAAACTGGAAAAACTGAAGCCTCTTGCCCCACCCCATGCCCACTGACAGCCTCATTGACCCCTAACCCAAACCAAGTTCTACTTCTTCCCTAAAACACACTCTGTTACAGCCCCACCTATACAACCTCTCACCGGAGCAATTCTAGCAAGAAGTCTTTCCATCTGGGACATTAAAAGCGCCCTCAGAAAATACGCAGAAACTCAAGAATTGCTCCTTTCCTTCAACTTTTCCACTTGCCTCAATGACACTGGTGTCTTTTTCCTATGTGGAACCTCTACCTATCTATGCCTGCCAAGAAACTGAACTGGAGGGCGGTGCCTGTGGCTCAAAGGAGTAGGGCGCCAGCCCCATATGCCAGAGGTGGCCAGTTCAAACCCGGCCCCGGCCAAAAACTGCAAAAAAAAGAAAGAAATGGGGCTGGTATCTTCACTCTGGTTCTGCTTTCCCATGATGTATCCCTCCTCTCAGGCAAGATGCAGATTCTGGTCCCCCTTCATAATGTACTTAGAGTTAAGCAGGCCATCCAATTAATCCCTCTCCTAGTAGGACTAGGCATCACAGCAGGGATTTCCACTGGAACTGTCAACCTAGGAACCCACCAGTTCCAACTAATGTCCACTGAAACTGGCCAAAAGCCTCCAGGAAGTCTCTATCAGTTACTATTCATACAAAATCAGGTAGGCTCCCTGGCATCACTAGTTCTCCAAAATTATAGAGGCTTGGATCTACTCACCATGCGGGAAGGGAGCTTTTGCACTTTGTTACAGGAGACTTGCTGTTTCTACACCGAGTCTGATGAGGTCCAAGAGGGCATCACCCACTTGGGGAACAAGCCACAAAATGTTCACTCTCAAAATGAGGGGTCCTTGTTTAACAGCCCATGAGAAGACTGGATCTTACCCCCTCTGAGGCCCATTCACTGTAATCCTCCTGTTATGCCCCTTACGTCATCTAGTTCCTGTCCTTATTTAATCAAGACAGAATAAAAAAGGTGTCAGCCACAGCTGCAGCTCAATTCCTTCTACTCCCTGAACTTTCTCCCACAATACCCCAACCCCATGCAGCCCTTCCAATACTCAACTCACCTCACCAAGGACAACTACGGCCCTGTCCAGGAGAAGCAGTTCCGGAAGACTGACCTTCATCTATATCACCCTTTTTAACAAGAGTCAGGAATGTTAGGAGCCTAAACCATTCCCCCTTCTCCCCTCCCAGAGCAAAGGGCCTACCTGGCCATGCCCTACGAGTTCCCCCAGAAAGATTCTAGCCTGCCAAAACCTTCCAACAACCTGTGGAATCTTTCTCCTCCTATGCCCAGTATACAAGCAACCCCAGCAACCTTTGATGCAGCCGCCATCTTGCCCAGGTGGGTCTCTCTCCCTTTTCATTAACTTGGCCTGAACCTGTCCTGCCCATCTCGGAGTAGGTGCACTGCAGGACTCTTTTCAGTAACCTCAAGGAGAAGCTCCTGGGGGCCAGTGCTCTAGTTATTCAAGAAGCAACGGTGAATGAACTAGACATAATTACTGCTTTTATGAACCACACGCTTGAAGTCTTTAATAGCAATAAATAACTAAGAGTACTGATTGGGTTAAATTCTGAATATTGTTCCATTGTGCATTCTCTTAGTAAATATTTTAGTATTTTTCTCCTCTTCTAATAATGCATGTGTTGTAAGTCACTCAAAGGAACAAAACACATTTTATTGCTATTTTTTAATTTAATAAATGAAATGTGGTATAATTTTTCACATGGGAATTAATTTCATTACTTAATAAAAGGTAAAATTAGGCCAGTTGCACGGCAGCTCACACCTATAATCCCAGCATTCTGGGAGGCTGAGGCAAGTGGATTGCCTGAGCTCATGAGTTCAAGACCAGCCTGACAGCTCGGCGCCTGTGGCTCAAGCGGCTAAGGCGCCAGCCACATATACCTAAGGTGGCGGGTTCGAATCCCCAGCCTGGGCCCGCCAAACAACAATGATGGCTGCAACCAAAAAAACAAAAAAAAAAATGGCCAGTAGTCCCAGCTACTTGGCAGGCTGAGGCAGGAGACTCGCTTGAGCCCAGGAGTTGGAGGTTGCTGTGAGCGTGATGCCATGGCACTCTACCCAGGGGGACAGCTTGAGGCTCTGTCTCAAAATAAAAAAAAAAAAAGACCAACCTGAGCCAGAGCAAGACCTCATCTGTAAAAATAGCCAGGTGTTGTGGCGGCCACCTATAATCCCAGCTATTAGGGAGGCTGAGATAAGAGAATTTCTCGAGCTCAAGAGTTTGAGCTTGCTGTGACCTGTGATGTCACGACTCTCTATTGGGACAACAAAGTGAAACTCTTGTCTCAAAAAAAAAAAAGTAAAATTATAGTATATTTGAATTTGGGGGGGTTTCTTTTGGAATGTTGACATTAAACCTTATCAGTAGCAAACAGTATTCAATTCTGGTAATATTTTCTGATTGTGTTTGTTGACCTCCAACTTTTTTTCCCTCAGAAATGGTGAGCCAGGGAGATTTTTCCAGCTTAGGCTTTTCCCTCTGCCAGGAGCTCTGGTGCTTTTTCTGTATTCTTTTCTTGCCACTGGGGGGAAAAAAGTGGTGAGGCATAATGTGTTCATAAGGTTATAAAATAGAGGCAGCGCCTGTGGCTCAGTGGGTAGGGTGCCAGCCCCATATATTGAGGGTGGTGGGTTTGAACCTGGCCTGGGCCACACTGCAACCAAAAAAATAGCCAGGTGTTGTGGGTGGTGCCTGTAGTCCCAGCTACTTGGGAAGCTGAGACAAGAGAATCACCTAAACCCAAGAGCTGGAGGTTGCTGTGAGCTATGATGCCATGGCACTCTACCGAGGGCAACAAAGTGAGACTGTCTCTAAAAAAAAAAAAAGAAAGAAAAAAAGATTATAAAATAGATGCCCAGGCTAGGTGTGGTGGCTCACGCCTGTAATCTTATTGCTCTGGGAGGCTGAGGCAGGTGGATTGCTTGAGCTCAGGAGTTTGAGATCAGCCTGTGCAAGAGGGAGACCCCCATCTCTAAAAATAGCCAGGTGTTATGGCACATGGCCTACAGTCCCAGCTACAGAGGAGGCTAAAGCAAGAGGACCGCTGGAGTCTAACAGTTTGAGGTTGCTGTGAGCTATGATACCATGGCACTCTACCATACCATGGCATCATAGCTCACAGCAAGGTGAACAAAGTGAGACTTTGTCTCAAAAAGAAAAAAGAAGCAGCAGTCCAATAGCTGGCAGCCATGTGTTGCGCAAATGTTCCACCCAACGTAAATATTACAGGACTGTTATTTTCCCTTTCAGAAATCACTAAACCTTGGCCATGATCACTTCCGCTTTTCTGATCCCTGCGGCAGTTTTTGCCTTCATTGCCCTGAATGTTGGTGCCCTGGACACTTTCAGAGCTGCAGTGTATGAACATGCTGTCATCTTGCCGGATAAAACAGATGTGCCTGTTTCTCGGGATGATGCCGTGAGTCTCATGAACAAGAATATGGATATTCTGGAGACAGCAATTAAGCAGGCTGCTGAGCAGGTATTGCTTTATTTCTCAGAACCATAATTTATGGTGGGGGACAATGGGAGCTGGTGGAAGACAAGAAAAATAACGTCTTACATGGAAAAATAATTGTGATTTCACTTGTTTTGAACAGGGGGCTCGCATCATTGTGACTTCAGAAGATGCACTTTATGGATGGAAATTTACTAGGGAAACTGTTTTTCCATATCTAGAGGATATCCCAGACCCTCAGGTGAACTGGGTTCCCTGTCAAAACCCCCACAGGTATTTTAACTATCCCGGTTGTTTGTGCAAAAGTGCTGAAATTCTCTCCAGTGTGCATGTTCACCAAAGCAAAATCAGTGATTCTAAGTTATGATATGAATGGCATATGTTATGAGTATATTTATCTTGGCATTTGTTTGATTTTTTAAAATGTTATTTAGTTACCGTTAACAGTCTTTTATAATTAAATATCTTTAATTTGGAGAAAATATGTAAATCGGGTATTTATTGCAGGAAAAGCTAATGGAAGACTATCTCATGGATAGAAGTTGTAACTTAATTTCTGAAGGAGACAGTGGATTATATTAGGAAAATATTCTGTGGTCTCTGTTGAAGGGACAATATTTCAATTTCAGAGCATCCCTGTGTCCCCGAATCCACTTCCTAGGCAAAAAGACCTCATCATATACTTTCAAGTGAATCAAAAGACTTTGGCTTTGTAATTGCATTTCCCTGGGCTCTCAAAGCTAATTTGCTTATGAAAATATTATCTAGAAACCCTGTGAATACAATATGTCTAGTATCTATTGAATATCTAAATGCCATCAACCTGGAGAGGTCAACCTGGCAGTTACACAGACAACTGTATCATGAAAGGACAAGGTTCTGTCCAGAAATAGAGAATTAGGGGTCAGCACATGGACAGTTTTTAACACCATAATGACGTCAGCTGTGGAGTGAGTCACAGAAGAGCACGGGTATGGGCTTGAGCGCTAGGACTTTCCAGTGTTTGGACTCAGGAGAGAGAAATGGAAACAGTGAAGGAGTCAGAGACCAGCCAGTGGGTAGGAGACTGAGAGAGGGGGCCCAGGAGGGAGCGGAGTGTGTTCAGGAGGAGGGTGTCATTAGCTGTGTCAACTGCTGCAGAGAAGTCGTGTAAGATGAGATCAGGTGAGATGCGGACATTATTGTTGGCATTAGTAAGAGACTGGAGGGCTTCACAAGAGAACCAGAGGGGAGGAACCAGGAGGAGCAGGACCACAGCTCTCTCAAGGTGTTTCGCTATGAGAGGGAGCTGAGAACTGAAGTAATATTTGGAAGGCTATATGTCCTTTCCTTTCCTTTCCCCTTTCCTTTCCTCTTTCCCCTTTTCCCTTTCTTTTCCTCTTTCCCTTTTCCTTTCCCCTTTCCTTTCTTCTTTCCCCTTTCCTTTCCTTTCCCCTTTTCTTTCCCCTCTCCTTTCCTTTCCCCTTTCCTTTCCCATTTCCCCTTTCCTTTCCTCTTTCCCCTTTCCTTTTCTTTCCCTTTTTCTTTCCTTTCCTCTTTCCTTTCCTTTCCCCTTTCCTTTCCCCTTTCCTTTCCCCTCCCCTTTCCTTTCCCCTCCCCTTTCCTTTCCCTTCCCCTTTCCTTTCCTTTCTCTTTTCCTTTCCCCTCTCCTTTCCCTTCCCTTCCCCTTTCCTTTCCTTTCCTCTTTCCTTTCCCCTCCCCTTCCCTTTCCCCCCCTAGCCCCTTTTCGGTCCCCTCTCCTTTCCTTTCCCCTTTCCGTTCCCCTTTCCCCTTTCCTTTCCTCTTTCCCCTTTCCTTTTCTTTCCCTTTTTCTTTCCTTTCCTCTTTCCTTTCCTTTCCCCTTTCCTTTCCCCTTTCATTTCCCCTCCCCTTTCCTTTCCCCTCCCCTTTCCTTTCCCTTCCCCAATCCTTTCCTTTCTCTTTTCCTTTAGATAGGAA
>CAUYTI010105356.1:0-78657 GCA_963575145.1 Galago senegalensis | reverse complement strand
AGAATTGGAACACATTCTTCTTAGTAAGGTATCACAAGAATGGAGAAGCAAGAATCCAATGTACTCAATTCTAATATGAAGTCAGTAGATGATCTAATACATACCCTCATAATAGAAGAACACAAATCAATTCAAGGAGGGGGCATGGGAAAGAGGGAGGAGGGAGCAGTATGAGGGTTGCAGTATATGACACACCTTTTGGGGTGTACACAACCATAAGAAGTACTTTGCCTAACAAATGCAAGCGGTGTAACCCAATTCTTTATACCCTCAATGAACCCCCCAAATTAAAACATAAGCACATAAATGCTGGATCAAACAATTATTTACAGATTTTTCTTTCTAGAGACAGTGTTATATTTGAAATTGTGGTTGAAATGCTTAAGTAAAGCTTTGTCATTGTACAAATCAACTATACAGTTAAGTAAGGGGCAAGAAATATTGCAAGAAAATGAAGGACACGAGATAAGACCTGGAAAAAATACCTTAAATAATTTGGCCGACAAAATATGAGCACATGAACAATGCATTTATAATGAAATCCCCAAATTCTGAAATACATTGTTATGGTAAAATACAAGACCAGACTGGGAAATGAAACTGATTATCGTTGGGGAAACAAATTTACTACATACTTTAAAAACTACAAATATAACTTAGTTACAGCAAACCAAGTACATAAAAATGTCGAGAAGATAATGTGAACTATGTGATGACTACATAGGCAAATAAATAGATATAGAGATTAAAAATGTGCGAGATCTACTAACTTTTAAATAGAATGCTTATAGAATATAAGTAGGAAAAATGTCAGGACTTACTGTGCAAGTAAATATTTCCTTGAAAATGGCTTGAATTGAAGATTTTGTAGTACATGGCATTAAAAATGTTTTGACACTGTCATTCATACATATTTCATAAGTACGTTTATGTCATTATGGGATTCAATGTGTTGATAATTTGTACAAATTGGAGTGCTTACATCCTACTAATCAATATAGCCTTCACGTCATTTACCCATTTACAGGAGTAGACATTTATGCTCTACACCTGATAGATCCAATTTGTACTTGCAATATGCTTCATAGGTGTGGTCCCCCTACCATCAAAGTGATTTTTAAACAAACAAATTACATCTTACATTGTTACTCTCATCCTAGTAACAAGAGAACCCTCACCCCACAGCTCTTGTGGCTGGGAGCTCAGCAGGCAGAACACACTGCGTTTCCACTGCTTAAGGATGGAGTTGAGCTTTGGAAAGCTTGAGCTTTAGATCCCAGTGGATCCAGAGCAGGAGCAAAGGTTTGGGGGCAATTAAGGCACTTTGAAATCTGCTTAAGTGTCAGAGCTGCACTCAGACCTTCACACATTGACAGGCCCTGATCATTCCTACTCTATAAGCCTGGAGATCTCTCAGTCCCTTTTTGGAAATAGAACATTTTCTCTCTCTCTGTTAGGTATTAAGGTATTGTTTACCCTCTTCAAACCCATGTCAGACATTTTCTATAGAATAAAATTCCTGGGGCAATAATTGCATCCTGCTCCCCAGAAACCATGAGGAAGGACATGAGGTGTAGAATTCTGCGGTCCTCACTGCAGGCATTCAGAGACTTCTGTCATTGTCAGAGAAAGTACAACATGACACCACTTGAAAAAATTTTAAATGTTCTAACTAGAAGTTTCCCTTAGACAATGGGTGTGTAAGCAGAACTCAAGAACTCAACATGCTATTAACTCTGTTAGGAGCAGGACGTGAAGAGTGTGAGGTCGGCATATTTGTTTGGAGAGACTGCTCTATGTCTCCAGAACCCTCACAAAGTACTTCAGCTTCACGTTTCTTTTACTGGTCAGTGTTGACCCTAAAGGGAAAAAAAAAGAATTATATGTACATATTACATTTTTCATATGCCTAATATCTCATTGCTCTAAAGATACGGTTCTCTATCAAAAAGGAAGGCCCACTTACCAAATGCCATTTGATACTAGCAGAGGTGCTGCCATGGTCACAGTCTGAGCACCCGTGTGAAAGGGGCATCTTGAGCCTGAGATAAATGTTTGGAACACATGAGGTCATCTCCTCACTGAGAAGTGATTATCATTTCATTTGTGAGTACAGTGACAATGCTTGCATGGGGATTTGGGATGATCTCAGAAAAACACTTGTTAAGAGTTCAAAGCACTGACAGGTATTAGTAGCTATTAGTTGTGTTCAGCTGAGAGACCAAAGCTCAAGAGACAGAAAAGACAGAGATGGAGACAGAGAGAGAATGAAGGAAGGGGGTGGAGAGAGAGAGAAAGAGATAGGAGACCAAGAGATAGGAGAGAGGGAGAGAAGGGAAGGAGAGAGGGGAAGCAAAAGGAAGAGGGAGAGAAAGGGAGAGGATGGGAAAAGCTACTGGGAAGCTGAGGCAAGAGATTCACTTGAACCCACGAGTTTGAGGTTGCTGTGAGCTATGATGCCACCGCACTCTACCAAGGTCAGACTCTGTCTCAAAAAAAAAAAAAAAAGAGAGAGAAAGAAAGAAAAAGAAAAAGTGATTCTGTAGGGTGTCTAGTTGATTGACATAGAAAGTTGGGCCACCAGGAACAAAATTAAAAAGCCAGGCCTGCCTTAGTTTAGTTTGGAGGAAAAGATTCAAAGAGTTAGGGAGATTATAATAATGTTATAGAGAATTTATTGATTAAGATCCACTCAGTCACACCAAAGACCCATATTTACCTCTTAACAGTACTGTGAGGATAATATTTGAGGGCACCCAGGCCTTCCTGAGAGCTCTGAGTTTGTTCTTCCCCATAGGTGAGAACCTACAGTGGAAAGTGCAGACAGTCAACTAGGAAACCTGAATGCCATGGGGCTAATTCATCCCAGAGTGTCAGGGTCAAGTGGCAGAACTCAACCACCAAAGGCAAGGTGGTTGTGGACGCTGTGATGGACAGCAGGGTCAAAGCAGCCCTCAGCATGGCCTGACTCCTGCAGACCTCTGGTGTCGGCTAACTGAGTGTGGTGTTCCATGAAGTGAAACACTCAGATAGGAAATACACTGAATTCTCACTGATCTGTGTAAGCAGAAAATTTCTAGGTCAGGTGAGAAAAAAAAATCTATCCTGAATTATAAAAATAGAAAACTACTGTCCCTCAAACAATTCCTAGTATATAGACTCAGACTCCCTTGAGTAAAAGGGATGGACATGTCCTGTTGAGGTCACAGCTCCTGATATACTGCCAAGAGTTTACACTATTGATTTTTTTTTTTTCAGTTTTCCCTAAATGACCTACAGCATTTTATCCTGGTAACTGTGCATTTGGGGACTGGAAATTATCAGACATATTGGGACTACTGCACACTGATTCTGACCTGACTAATCGTAGGAGACACAAATCATCACTATGACTTCCTGTCACAGTTGGGCTTTAGCAAGGTCACATGGTTAGTAGAGCTTAAAAAGCTTAAGTCTGACAAATAAGTAAGCAAGAAGATGGTTTTGTTAATCAGTCAGATGTAAGTTTCCACATTATATATCAAATCAGCTCATTGTATTTCATAAATACATGAATGTACAGAGTTATGATTAAATAAAGAATTAGAAAAAGAAAGCTTAAGTTTGTCTGCTTGTGGATTCAGTGGATTCCCAAACTGATCCTGCAACTATATCCCTGGTTCTGGAATGCATAGACCCAACAACTGTCAGAATCCCCATGGTGTGTCTTCAATCTATGTTGTGAGGGCAACTCTAGGGGTTTCCCTGCCATCAGATGAGAAAGGAAGAGAAGATTGAGAATGATAATTGAACGGTTCTCTGTGATGTGCAGGCCCCACCCAAAGGTGAACAAATGAGGCATGGGGTCCCCTTTCTGGGATATCTCCGAAAGACAGTGGTGATGTGAAATCCTCCCAGTGGGAAGAACTTTGATCAATGCCCCTGGTTGCTCATTTTGCTTGACGGGAAAAATGACCTGGGGTCTCCCAATGGACCATCACCTGGGAATGGGGAGGGGACTGCATCCCTCCTGTATCCTCAGAGCTCACCAGGGCTGGGAAAGGCAGTGAGGTCATGGTGCTGCCTCCAGAATTGCAAGAGAATAAATGTATATGGTTTAAGTCACCTAGTTTGTTAATCTTTGTGACCAGAGTCATAGGAAACTCACTGAGATTTTGGCAGTGAGGGAAGTGTGCTATTGTCATAAATACAGTCTGTGAAGGTGCAGTAAGCAATTTAGAATTGTGCAATTGCAGAGGCTGGAAGTATTTTGAGGTACTTAACTTTAAAAAGGTCATATTGCCTTAAAGAGGCCACTAAGGCAAATATGGTCATTAAGGATGAATCATTGGAGAGAAAAAGATTTTGTTTTAGACTCGAGGAAAGTTGATCCAAATAACATCTTCACACTGGACCTTGGGGCTGGCTCATCCCTTTATTTCTCTGGGACGCCATGCCATTCTCTGGCTCCATTTCTCTCCCCTACCATTTTCCCCTCCCCCACCCCCTGCTCTCTGGTCTCTTCTCTCTCTTTCTCATCTCTTTCCTCCACTCTCTTCCTGTTCTCTAACAAAAAATAAACTTACACTTTTCTATTCCAAAAAAACCAAAAATGTGGAGAGAAAGAAACACTTCTATACTGCTGGTGGGATTGCAAATTAATATAGCCTTTTTGGAAAAAAGAATGGAGAAATCTCAAGGAATTAAAAGTTGACCTTCCATTTGATTCTGCAATCCCATTCCCTGATATCTACCCAAAAGAACAAAAATCATTTTACAATAAAGACACATGCACCAGCATGTTTATTGCAGGCCAATTCATAATTGCCAAGTTGAGGAAGCAGCCCAAATGACCATCAACCCATGAATGGATTATAAAATTGTGGTATATGTATAGCATGGAATACTATTCAGAGATTAAAAAAGATGGAGATTTAAAAAAACAACAACAACAAATAACGCCTTTACTTTAAGAATGACAGCACCAAGTCTTGCTGAGACTGTTTCTCTTCTCCAAGGTCAGGCACCCAGTAAAATTCCCTCTGGAAATGGAATCAGGACAAACCTGAACCCCAGATGAGCACCAGCTGCACCCAGTTGCCTTTCTCTTCTTTATCATCCAAGAAAAGAAAAGGGACACTGAGTGTTGTTATATCTAGACCCAAGCTCTATGTGACCCTGAATCCAGTGCCCATTGAACCCACCTCTAAAATAGTATGAAAAATCACCACATTGTATCCCACATATGCATAAATTTATTAATGATCTATGTGTGTATGACTTAATAAATGGGGAAAAATAAAATGAAAAAATGAAAACAAATAGTGCCCACATTTATGTTGGTCTCTAGCTTTACAATTCAGATTCTTTGAATGCAGTAGGCCCAGAAACTTATATGGTGATTTTAAATATTCAGTTGTATGTCCTATGACGTGACCCATTTTTTCACCTGGGTAGTGGCTCCATCTCTGATTGAACAAAGGGTAAAGTGATCAGGTGGAGGTCACGTTGGGAGGAGAACTTGATGCCCACTCACACTGTTCACTGTAACATGTCAAGAGCCACCGTGTTTGCCCTTCAGTGCCTCGTGCAGCCTGTGGCTCTCAGCACCATGCTTCAATCCCAGATCTCTAAACTGACGGCAAAGAAAGATGGTTATAGAGTAGAAAAAGGCCATTTTCTAGTTAAAATGCCTATTATCAAGAAAAGAGCAGATTCTGGCAGGGAAGCACTTGTACACTGTTGGGGGGAATGTGTCTAGGGACAGTCACCGTGGACAATAGGAGAGGATGTCGTTCTAAACACTAAACAGAACTGCCTTGTGATTCACAACCACGGAGTCAGCTCATGTCCAAAGGAAAGGACTTCACTGCACTGAGGGTAGACACAGCCCATCCTGTTACTGCAGCACCATCCCCAACAGCCAAGGCACACGGATTCAACATAACAGACATTAATGGGTGAGAGGAAAAGGGAATGAGGTGTACACACATGGGGTAGTGCTCGACATCAGAAAGCACATCCCGTTACTTCCATCACTGTGGACAGAACTTCCGTGAAATAAGCCTGCACAGAGCAGCACACACTGCACGTTCTCAGTCCTGTCTGGAAGTCGACAAGTAGATCTCTGGGAGCTGGAGAGTAGAATAACAGTAATCGGTGTGACGGTACCAAGTGGGGGACATCTCTGGAGAAACTAGAGAACTTTTCATAAAGGATGAGGAGCTTTAGGGTTCAGATTGGGTGTCAGGGCATAATTTTGTTTATTTATTTATTTATTTATTTATTCCTTTTATTAAGTCATATACACATAGATGATGAATACATTTATGCATTTGTGGGGTACAACGTGTTGATTCTTTTTACAATTTGGAGTGCTTACATCAAACTAATTAATATAGCTTTCACCTCATTTACTTAATTATTGTGTTAAGGCATTTATGTTCCATACTTGATGAGTTTGACTTGCACTCTTGCAGGGCATCATTTTTTATTTACACATTTTCCTGGTTGGAAATTGATCTCCCATTCTCATGGAGTTATTGAACAAAGTTCGGAACTCTGAAGTGAAATGATAGAGACTGATGAAATGCATCAGGGAATGGGGCAGTTAGAAAGAAAAAAAAACTCTGTGACCTAACAGTTGACCAGAGCGTGCAGATGTGCAGAGTTCCGGACTCAGAGCTGCCACGTGGGACGCAGCTTCATGCCTGGGGTGGGAAAAGGAGGGGATCGGCAAGGGCAGTCGACATTGGTAGAGAGGAAAAGTATCAGAGTTTAATGTCCTATTCAGACACACTCCAGACAGCATCCCTGAATTCGAACACTGGTCTCTCCCTCTGGAAATGACCGCAGACAGTCCTGATAGCACGTGCCCTAGATTTAATTTCAGAAACTTCCAGGAGCATCAGAGTTACCTCCAAGGCTCTCCCGCACCGGATGGTGCTTTGCTGTCTCTGGAGTTACCTTCTGGTGACATCTTGGGGGCTTCTCTGGCCAGGCCACTCCTGAAACAGCAGAATCCCAAGGGCCACCATGATCAAGGCAGCCATGCCCATGCGGATGAGATTCTCCATAGTATGATCCTGGGGTTGTGGGGCTGTGCATTGAGGACAAGAGGCCAGAAAGCTCAGGGCAGACAAAAGTCACCAGGGTCCCTGGATGTTCCCCCAGGACACCAACCTGCCCTGGACAGGGCCTAACCCTCTGTGCCCAGCCCATGATCAAGAGCCTTTCCTCACTCACCAGTTTCAGAGTTTGACTTGTTTTGTGAAGGACTCTTGGACATGAGAAATTATGTGCTGTCCAGGGGGCATCCATCTGTCCTCTCTCCAAGTCGCCAGCCTGTTCTCCACCTCAGCTGCCCCAGATCACCCTGTCTCCTATCAGGCCTGGATGCCACACCCTGCTGACCCAGCCTGTCCTCCTCTTCCTCACCACACATCCTCCCAGACAGGGCAGGGGCCTGGGAGTCAGGCAGAGCTGTGTGGGGTGTGGATTCAGCAAATAGGCAGATGTCATGTGAGGCATGAGAGATCCTGACCAGTGGGGTTTTGTAAATCTTTGCAGTTTCATAATATTCTGGCTTCCTCTTACTAAGCAGAGGGTTCAGATCTGATGGATAAAAACCTCATGTACCTGCCCATGTCTCCTGCAGCTTTTTAACCCTGATAAGTCTTATTTATTGAAGAAGCAGGACAGGCCCAGAGAGGGCTGAAGGTAGGAGCAGGTGTAGGGTGAGCCACATCCCAGTTGCCCCATTGGGTCAGAAAGAGGGATGTTTGGTGGTCACCCCCCCAGGCAGCCCCCCATCATTCATATGTGGAACCCAGGGCAGGAAGGGCCAAGGCTTTCACAGAAGTTCCGGCTTCCAAGGAAGGTAGAGCCCATTCAGACTACCCCTCCTGGGCCCCTCACAACCAACCCCCAAACTAAGTACCTGCCTTGTGTCCTCCCTACTCCTGGCTCCCCATTGAGTAGAGATGGCTCCTGCTCAGAGAGGGGGCACACCTAGTCCCTCCTCCCTTCAGCTCTAGCCCCTCTTCTCTGCCTGGACCTTGGACACTTCCCTCCCTTCTGATGCCCACAGAGGTCACAGCTGCTCCATTCCCAGAGCTCCAGAAGCCAATGGGCCCCTCACTAAATGTCCACCCTGTTCCTTTGGGGAGCAGACCCATGCCCTCAATGTTGGGAATAGAATTGAAATGAGTCTGGAAGTTTCTCTGGGATCAAGATAACATTTTCCATCACTCATGGGGTCAGGACGTGGTAGTGAGGGGTTAGGACACCGAGGGGATCTGATTCTGAGATAGAGACATCAACAGGTGGGTGGGTGGGAGCCTTTGTCTTCTACCCTCAGTCTCATCACTTTCCTCTGAGGTTCACCCACAACTCACCCCACCTTTCCTGCCCTTTACCCTCACTAATACTTTAGGGGAAGGTGCCTAGGGGTGGGAGGTCTCCTCTGTTTCTTCCTATCTCAGCTGGACCCTGCCTTGGTATCCATCCTCTTATCTCCGTCATTTCTCGTTTTCCCAGAGCTCTCTTGTGGCAGAGCCCTGAGTTTACCCTTTGAGCTCAGGGGTCCTCACCTGAGATCAGGATTTGCAGGGGGTCACTCAGGGCTGACCACTCGAAGGAGTGATTGTATCTACCATAGCATCTGTACTGATCCCCATGGGAGCCATTCACAGGGCCCAGGAGGAAGTTGGCCTGAGAGAGTCCAGCCTGGGGCTGCCAGCCAGGGGGCTTAGTGAGGACAGGTACCCCCTCCTGGGACAGAGTAAATCTGTCGTAGCCTACATCAGAGCAACACTGGAGGGTCAGGCTCTGTTCACGGGCCAGGACAGGGCCCTGTAGGGTGAGGAGGAAGGCTTCCTAGACACACGCTGGGGGAACGGCAGGCCATGAGCTGTATGGTCTGGCTCCTGCCCACTCCTCAGTGTCTTGTCCTGACCCTGAAGTTCTCACTGTCTCTTTCCTGGGGTCTCTGGCGCTGAGAGCCCTTGGTCCCTCAACCTATCTCCCATCTTGGGATTCCTGGAAGCAAGGCTCACTGTGACATATTTCAGGTCTCAAAACATGAACAGTGTGGGACAAAACCTCTTCACCTGAGACCAGGAACTCCCGGGGGTCACTGGGTTCTGACCACACCTGGGGGATGTTCCTATAATAGCCATAGCATCTGTACATCCACCTGTGCCTGGGCATCATGGGGCCTAAAGGCAACAGAGCCTGGGACTGCTCATTGGAGGGAGGCTATGAGTCTAGTACCCTGGAGACCTTTTATTCTCCTTCCTGGGGCTGTCTGCTTCCCACTGCAGCTGGTCCCTCCCCAAGCCTGGGATCTACCTCTCCCCTGCCTGGACTCCTACTCCTCACTGGACAGCATTAGCACCCCTGGGAGCCCGTGGTTCCCCTGCATTTCTGCCTGACTCTCAGCCCCCTGGACACAGCCCACCCTTGCGCATTTGAGGGAAGGGAGATCCTGAGAGACGCAGAACTGCCCTGGGGGAGGCCTTGCTCCCTGTGAGACAAGATACTGCAGTGACCTACCAGGTGCTGAGGTGGGCCCTGTGGAGAGGGCCTGGGCTTCACAGAGAGTCCTGAGAATAAGGACAAGAGGAGGGTGGGGACTGGGGCTCCCTGGGGTGGGAAGGACTGTGTTGCTTCTGAGCCTAGATGCCACTGAGACTTACTAGCTGTTGATGGTGGCTCTGTAGGTGAGGAGCCAGGCTGTACAGAGGATCTTGGGAATGACACAGGGAGCAGGTGAGGAGTGATGGTACCCAGGGAGCCTCCACCTTCACTCAAACTCTCTCCTCCAATTCTGCCCTGTGGCCTCCTCAAGACCCTCCCCACACACTGCTGTTGTCTTCCAGATGCAGGTGATGGGGGAAAGAGTAGGGCACCTGGGAGACCCTTGTTGGCCTCCTCCCCTCTGACAGTGAGACCCTCTGCTAACCCTCCTTCAGATCCCCTCATCCCATCCTAGCCTAGAACTCTCCTGGGGCAGGCCCTGGACTAACCGTTTGATCTCATAGAGGGCAGGGTCAGGGGTCTTCACCTGAGATCACGAGCTCCAGGGAGTCACTGGGCTCTGACCACACCTGAGGTTTGCTCCTGTAATAGCCATAGCATCTGAACATCTACCTGTGCCCAGGAGTCACAGGACCCACAGGGAACAGGGTCTGGAACTGCCCATTGGAGAGAGGTTGTGAGTCCAGTGTCCAGGAGAGCTTTGGTTCTCCTTCCTTGATCAAAGTAAACTTGTTAAATCCCTCCTGTGACCCACACTGAAGGGTCACATTCCCCCCTGAGGTCACCACAGGGCTCGGCAGAGCTGAGAGGGTGGGTTTGCTGTAGACTCCTAGGAGAGAAGGGGGCAGATTGTTAAATGGGGCTCTCACCTCCCACATCACCCCTGGGCTGGCCTATGAGAGGGAGAAACCCCTGATTTCAGACCCCCTTCCTGAGGGCAGAGCTTGGGGCTGGGACCTCCAGGTGTCCTCTCACCTGTCACCACCAGCTCCAGGGTGTCACTGTGGTTTGACCATCCAGCAGGGGTGTGATAGTAACAGTGATATCCCATTGCATAGTACTCTGTCATATATTCAATGTTGAACCTGGCCTTGTTTGGAGGATCCAGTGGTTTCTGTGTGTCCCAGAGCCTTCCCTGTGCATGCAGTCGGTATTCCAGGGCATCCAGTGTCCCCTGACACCAGATGGTCACAGGGCTCCCCTGGGTTATCACAGAGTCTGGTTCAGCCCAGATGATGGGTTTGGAGAGAGTTCCTGTTAGGAAATCAGAGGCTGGGTCCCAAGACACCTCCCACCCCTCAGATCCCAGATTTCAGCCCAGGACCCTCCAGACATCTCCCTCAATCATCCCAGGGCTGGTGTTCCTCATCCTCAGCTGCCTAGGGGTATCTTCTTGTCCTCAGTAAAAAGGAGGAACCTGGGAGGGCTGGGGAGAGGCTCACCTGCCTGCACGCGGGTCCTGCGGCTCAGACTCAGCCCTGGAAGAGAGTTCTCTGTGAGAGATTTGTCTCCTGAAGGCTGAGCATGTCTTCGCCTTCCCAGGAGCCTCCTGAGCCCCTGGGGTCTCCTGATAGAACAGGGCCTGGTTGTGGGGTGGGTCCTTCCCTCCCATCTCAGCTCTCCCTCCCAGCCCAGCCCAGGGTTTCCTCTGCCCCTCCTCACATCTCACCAAGGCAGAGCAGGGCTGTGAGGGTGGGGGTCATGGCTGGGCACTCAGATGGAGGAGACCAGGGTACCTTCAGTACTGATACACAGGGTGTGGCCACTTGGAGGTTGAAGCTTTCCTGTCATGAGACTGTTACATCAGCACCCACAGGAAGAGGAGCTGCCCTCTCTGGGAACCTGGTTTTCATTTCCCTAGGGCCAGGTCTAGAGCAGGCTACAACATCACTGGGGACATTTAAGACAGAAATGGGGTCTCTCCTGATACCTGGCCATTGTCTTCTGCTCTTACCTCCTTCCTTCCCAAGCACCAACACAACATTATTGAGTTGTGCAATGTTCCTGACCATAGAAATACCTCACTGACCAAGTAGAATGAAACCCTGAGTTTGCAGAGCTCAGATTATCATAAAGCAGATAAAGGAGGTAGCTGTGTTAAATGGGGCTCACACCTCCCACATCACACTTGGGCTGGGCTATGAGAGGGAGACGCTCCTGAGAGCAGACCCCTTTCCTGAGGGCAAAGCTTGGGGCTGGAACCCACAGTGTCTTCTTACCTGTCACCCCCAGCTCCAGGGTGTCACTGTGGTCTGACCATCCAGCAGGGCTGCGATAGTAACAGCTATATCCCATTGCATGGTGCTGTGTCATATATTGCATGCTGAACCTGGCCTTGTTCCCAGGCTCCAGTGGGTTTTGTCTATCCCAGAAGCTTCCCTGTTTATCCAGTCAGTAGTCCTGGACATCCAGTGTCCTCTGACACAAGATGGTCACAGAGCTTCCCCAGGTTATCAAAAAGTGTGGTTTAGCCCAGATGGTGGTTTTGGGGTGGTTCCTATTAGGAAATCAGAGGTTGGATCCCAAGATACCTCCCACCCCTCGGATCCAGCTCTCAGCCTAGGACCCTCCAGATACCCCCTCAGTCAGCCCAGGGCTGCTGTTCCCAATCTCCAGCTTCCCAGGGTGTCCCCTTGTCCCCAGTGAGGAAAAGGGATCTGGCGCAGGTGGGGACTGACCATCCAGCCTTCACATGGGTACTGGGGGCCATACTCACCCCTAGAGGAGAGTTCTCTATGAGACATTTGTCCCTAGAAGGCTGAGCATATCCTTCCCCCTCTCCAGGAGCCTCCTGAGCCCCTGAGGTCTCCTCATACCGCAGGGCCTGGCTGTGGGGTGGCTCTCCCACTACCAGACCAGGGTTTCCCTTGGCTGTCCTCACAACTCACCGAAGCAGAGTAGGGCTATGAGGGTGTGAGTCATGACGTCTCCCACCACTTGTCCCAGCTGTGCAGATGGAGGAGACCGTGGTGCCTTCAGGACACACAGACACACAGGATGTGGCTACTAGTAGGCTGGGCATTCCTGACATGAGGCTGTCACGTCGTAACCCCCACAGGAAAGAGAACTGCCCTCTTCCTAAGACCCTAGTTCTTATTTTCCCAGAGTGAGGGCTGGGATGAGTACCAGTCTCTCTGCAGACACTTCAGACAGAAATGGGGTCTCCCTGATCTACAGTCACTGTCTGTATCATCTGTCCTCATCTCACTGAGGGCCAGGACACAGCAGCAAATGGACCTTGAGGCTCTTGTATCAGTCCCTCATAGGTGAAAGTAAGTAGGGCCTCTTCCCCTTCACACCCTCTCTGGGTCTCCTCCCTCCTTCAGCCCATCCAACAGCACAATGTGGCAGAGTCCTCACCACAATCAGTCGTCCCACCAGCCCTGGAGATGCTTCAGGGAAGGGGCAGATTCATGTTTTCAGGTGACTCAGACCAGCTTAGACTCATGAACATGTGACAGTGCAGCTCGGAGTGAGCTGCTGTATGGCCAGAAGCACAAAGGGGACAACAGGGAATAAGAGAAGAAAATATGACCCTTTCTTTTCCCTGGAAGATGGATTTTGTTGGTAGCCAGTAGCATCTTCTACTGTCTTCTTCTACTTCCTGTTTCATTTTGCAACAGCTTCATGCTCCACCTCCCTATGGACAAGAGTCTGAGTCTCTCCTGTGTACTTAGGGCCCACTGTTCCCTTGTGCCTCCCTCTGCAACTCAATCTGTGTCCAAGGCTTTTTGGGAACAATTGCTTATTTGAATATCTGAATGAGGGCATTGCATGGGGAATTGAATGGGGAATTTCAGTCATGAACACTATCATGCGTGACTTTGGGCATTAATGTCCCAACTCAGCCTTGATCTTTGGAGCCTGTTGCTATAACCCCCACACCTTATAGTGGATGTGGGGGTCAGTGGTGACTGGAAGATGGGAGGGGCCCATTCATGGTTATTTACAGACCAAAGGATCCTAGCATCTGGCTCCATGGTCAAGGGGGAGGATCAATTTACCCACTCAAGGGGCCCCATCTGTTAACATTAAGTAATGGCGCTTATAGGATTTCTGAAACTTATATCCATGGCCTCATACAGAAAAAGTTAAATGAAAAATTTCTGAAAAGGAAAAGCATAAGAAAGTCCACAGACAAAAACTGAGTGTCCAGTAGTTTCTGGGACCATGCAGGGGTTACTAAGGTGGAGCTTTTCACCTCTGTGGGGGCCAGAAAAACTCCAGGGTCCTCACAGAGTGCAGGGCTATGGGCTTGGGCTGGAAGCTGTGGGTCCTCATGTCAGGTGTTTACAGCTAGGCCCAGGAATGTCTCTGTTTACTGACCAGGCCCATGGTCAGTCACTGAGGCACCACCCTAATGGGTGTGTGAAACAAATTCACCACAGGCCTGTCATGTGAAGCTTGCATTGGACTTTTCTTGGTTGGGTATGACCCTATGCAGACATTGAGTGGAAACCATGTGGCAGGGAAGCTTGATCAATTTGATATTTGAGTTTTTCCCTCTGTTCAGTTACTGTGAATAATACCTTTGCAAATATAGATCTATGAATATTTGTTCAAGTTCCTGATTTAATTTATCTGATAAATGTAGTTTTATTTATTTATTTTTTTTACAAAATTATTAGTTTATTTCCTTTGACTATATGTCCAGAAGAGGAACTCCTTGGTCATTGATTTCTATTTTTAATTTTTTAAGAAACTTTCTTACTGTTTTCTATGAATATAAGGGGAATACCAGTCTATAATATAATCTCACCAAAAGTATACAATGGTTCCCCTTTTCCCACACTCTCAGCAACTTTTACTATCTTTTGATGTTTTGATTATAGCTTTCCTAATGAGTGTGAGGTGGAATCTCATAATTTTTTAAAATTTTCCAACATTATGGGGGTATACATATTTTGCTTACATAGTTTGTTGTTCCATATTTTAAGCCAAAGTTACAAGTGTCCTATTCACCCAGAAAGTGTGTGATGTACCCATTAGGTGTGAATCTACCCATCCCCTCCTCTTCCTCTTCCTTACTTGAATTCCATTACATTCTGGTTCCATATGGTACATAAGTGCTCACCAACTAGTTCTAATTTACTATTGAGTACATGTGGCACTTGTTTTTCCATTCTTGTGATACTTCACTTAGGAGAATGGTCTCCAATTCCAACTAGATTATTATAAAAGATACTAGGTCAGCATTTTTTTATGGATGAGTAGCATTCCACATATACTACTGTGGTACATATACCACATTTTACTAATCCATTCACGTATCAGTGGGCACTTGAGTTGCTTCCACATGTTTGCAATTGTCAATTGTGCTGCTATAAACATTTGAGTGCAGGTGTCATTATGATAAAATGACTTTTTTCCTTTGATACTTGGGCCAATGAAGAGATAAAGATGGAAATCAAAATATGCTTTGAACTAATTGATAGTGAGCATATAAGTGATCAAATCTGTGGAATATTGCAAAAGCAACCCTGAGAGGAAAATTTAGTCTTAAATGCCCACATCCAAAAGACAGAAAGATCAAAAAACATAAATCTAATTAATCATGTCAAGAAACTGTAAAAGGAATAGCAAACCTATTGCAAACAGCAGATGAAAAAAGAAATAACTGCTACCACAGGAATAAAAAAATCATCATTAAATAGTATAAAAATCTCTATGTTCTTAAAGATGTAAATGTGAATGAAAGGAATAAATTTTGGGATTCACACCACCTCCCAAGATACAATCAAAAGAAGTAAATAGAACTTCTGAATAGACCAATAACAAGCACCAGAATTGAAGCAACAATAAAAAATATTCCAACAAATAAAGCCCCAGACCAACTGGGTTCACACCTGACTTCTACCAAACCTGCAAAGGAGAACTTGTGCCTGTATTGCAGAAATTATTCCTTAACATTGAGAAGGAAGGGACCCTCCTCAACTCACTCTGGAAAGGAAATATTGTCTTGATACCAAAGCCAGGAAAAGACACAACAACAACAACAGCAAAACTACAGACTAATACCTCTTATGAATTCAGATGCAAAAATTCTCAATAAAATCTTAGCAAACCAAATCAAGGTGCATATCAAAACATTATTCATCACAACCAAGTAGGCTTTATCATAGACATTCAAAGTTGGTTCAACATACACAAATCTATAAAAACATTATTCATCACAACCAAGTAGGCTTTATCATAGATATTCAAAGTTGGTTCAACATACACAAATCTATAAAAGCCAGGAAAAGACACAACAACAACAACAACAAAACTACAGACTAATACCTCTTATGAATTCAGACGCAAAAATTCTCAATAAAATCTTAGCAAACCAAATCAAGGTGCATATCAAAACATTATTCATCACAACCAAGTAGGCTTTATCATAGACATTCAAAGTTGGTTCAACATACACAAATCTATAAAATCAATTCACCACATAAATAGATGCAAAAACAGAAACCATACAATCCTCTCAATCAATACAGAAAAAGCATTTGTCAAAATTCAGCACCTTTTTCTGATAACAAAACACTTAAGAAAATGGGTATAGAGGAGACATATGTCAGAAGGCATCTGCATGTATGATAAACTCACAGCGAAGATCAGACAAGAGAGGGAAATTGAGCATTGCTAAATGGAGAAAGAAGAGGTCAAACTTTTATTTTTTGCCCATGGTATGATTTTATATCTGGAAAACCCCCGAAGTTCAACTAAGAGACTCCTGAAATTGATAAAGAAATTCAGCAAAGTCCCAGGTTACAAAATCTATACACAAAAATCTGTAGCTTGCATTATACCAACAAGAGTCCAGCTGAAAAGAAAATGGAAGACACACTACCATTCATAGCAGTACAAAAGAAAATGAAATATCTTGGAATACATTTAACCAAGGAGGTGAAAGATCATATAGAGAGAATTACAAAACACTGAGAAAAAAAATCACAGAAGATGTAAACAGATGGAAAAACATACCATGCTCAAGGACTGGCAGAATCAACATTGGTAAAATGTATATAGTGCCAAAGTGATTTACAAATTCAATGCAATCCACATTAAAATACTAAAGTTATTTATCACAGATCCAGAAAAAATAGTTGTACGCTTCATGTAGAATCAGAAAAGACCCGGAATAGCAAAAGCAAACTCAAACAATAAGAACACATCTTGAAGCATCACTTTACTAGACTTTGGGACATACTCCAAGGCAATAGTAATCAAAACAGTTTTGTATTGTCATTCAAGTAGAGACACAGAACTGAGAATTCATATATGAAACCATTCTCATATTCCCATCTGATCTTTGACAAAGCAGACAGAAAATACACTGGGGAAGAGAATCTCTGTTCAATAAATGGAGCTGAGATAGCCATGTGTAAAAGTTAGAAAAGGGACCTGTACCTCTCACCACTCACAAAAATTAATTCATAATGGATAACAGACTTAAACCTAAGTCACTAAACTATAAGGATTCTAAAAGAAAACGTTGGATAAACTCTTCTAGATATCAGCATAGACAAAGAATTCATGAAGAAGACTCCAGTGGCAATCACAGCAACAACAAAAATTACTGAATGGGCATTTGTGATATTAAAAATCTTCTGCACAGCCAAGAGCATAATCAATAGAGCAAATAGATCACCTACAGAACAGGAGAAAATACCTGCATGCTGTACATGATAGAAAAAGCAGATAACCATAATCTACAAAGAGCTCAAGTAAGTCAGCAAGAAAAAATTAAAAACCCCAGTAAAAAGTGGGAAAAGAGGGGCAGTTCCTGTGGCTCAAAGGAGTAGGGTGTTGCCCCCATATACCAGAGGTGGTGGGTTCAAACCCGGCCCCGGCCAAAAAAAAAAAAAACTGCAAAAAAAAATGGGCAAAAGACATGAACAGAAACTTTTCAAATGAAGAAGTACTAATAACCAATAAACCCATGAGAAAATGCTCAACATCTCAAATGATCTGGGCGATACAAAGCCACATTAAGACATCACCTAACTCCAGTGAGAATGCTGCATATCAATAATTCTCAAAGCACAAAATGAGATGAGATTCCACTTCATTGGCTTGTGTTTCTAAAACAAGTGAAATTTTGATTTGGAAAAGAAGAAAAAAGAAAAATGTCTTAAAGTGACAGATGCAGACAAGGATGCAGAAAGGAAGGAGTAAAGAAAGTCATCCAGAGACACTTCAGAGAACCAAAACTAGACCTATTACTTGATCCTGCAATCCCACTCACTACTAGATATTTACCAACGGACATGTAATTTTAATTTAATTTAATTTAGCTTTAATTTAACTCATTTAACATCTTGAGAACTATTTCAGTAGTCTAATAAACAATATGAGACAATGGTTATCATCACTTTTATTTAATACAGAAATCCATACAATTTATTGCCATAATGTATTACTCTATAAATATTGGGGGAAGAAATGATAAATAAATGATACAATGTTCTGGAGGAAAATCACAGCCCAGAAAGCATTCTTAGAGCATTTGCCTTCTTTTTTCCAGAACACACAGAACTGCCAGACTCAGGTATCACCAAATATGAACACAAAAGGGCTGAGTGTCAGGAAGTCTGAAGTCCCCAGCATAGAGTTGTCCCTCAGCCAGCGGCCTGGGCTCTGCATCTGGGTCACCCTATAGGATAAAATACCAGCTAGAGCATGAAAGGAGACAAAATGCTGACCTGGATGAGAACGGGGTGTGTGGCTCTAGTTTCATGAGCAATTCTTGGGGAGGGGCTGCTGCTGTGGCTGTGCTGGACTCTGCTTGTGCCTGTGCTTTAATAAGGATTGCATTAAATTTGTATATTGCTTTGGGTAGTATGGACATTTTAACAATGTTGATTCTTCCCAGCTATGAGCATGGTTGTCAAACTATAAAGATCTGGAAAAAATAGTACTTCATTGTATATGGAATCAGAAAAAGCCTCAAAAAATGAGGACATTACTCAGAAATCAAAACAAATCCAGAGGAATCATCCTACCAGACTTCAGGCTATACTATAAACCTATAGTGATCAAAACAGCACAGTACTGGCACAAAAATAGAGAGGTAGGTGTATGGAACAGAATAGAGAACCAAGAGATGAACTCAGCCACTTACCATCATTTGATCTTTGGTAAGCTTATCAAAAACATAAACTGGGGGAAAGATTCCCTATTTAACAAATGGTGCTGGGTGAATTGGCTGGCAATTTATAGAAGACTGAAACTGCACCCACACCTTTAACCATTAAAAATTGACTGTCAGTGGATAAAAGTTTTAAATTTAAGACATGACACTGAAGATACTTGGAGAGAGTACAGGGGAAACATTTGAAATTGGAGAATATTTTATGAGGAGGACACCCCAGGCAATTGAAGCAACACCAAAAATATATTATGGGATCTGATCAAACTAAAAAGCTTCTGCACAGCCAAGAACACAGTCAGTAAAGGAAGCAGAAGGCCATCAAAATGGGAGACGATATTTGCAAGTTATGTTTCTGACAAAGGTCTGATAACTAGAATCCACAGAGAACTCGTACTTAATAATAAGAAAACAACAAGTGATCCCATTTCATTGCAGGCAAGAGACTTGAACAGAAGCTTCTCTGAAGAAGACAGGTGCACAGACTACAGACACAAGAAAAAATGTTCATCATCTTTAATCATCAGAGAAATGAAAATCAAACCATTTTGTGATACCAACTAACTCCAGTAAGAGTAGCCAGCATAACAAAATCCCAAAACTACAGATGTTGGTGTGGATGTAGAGAAAAGGGAACACTTCTGCACTGCTGGTGGGAATGCAAGCTAATACTTTCCTTTCAGAAAGAAGTTTGGAGAACACTTAGGGAACTAAAAGTAGACCTGCCATTTGATCTTGCATTTCCTCCACTGAGTAAATATCCAGAAGACCAAAAATCACTTTACAACAAACATATTGGCACTAGAATGTTTTATTGCAGCCCAATTCATAATTTTCAAGTCATGGAAGAAGCCCAAGTGACCATCGACCCATGATCAATTAATTGTGGCATACACACACACACACACACACACACACACACACACACACACACCAGGTAATATTATGCAGCCTTAAAAAAGATGGAGATTTACCTCTTACATGTTCACATGAATGGAGCTGGATCATATTCTTCTTAGTAAAGTATCTCAAGAATGTAAGAAAAAGTAACCAATGTACTCAGTGCTATTATGGAATCAATATATAATCACCCACATTTTCATATGAAAGATAAAAGACAACTATAGTGCAGGATGAAGGAGGGAAGAGGAGCAGGAGAGGATGGGAGGGGAGAGGTTTCATGGAGAGGGTAATCAGTGGGACCTCACCTATGGTGCATATTGCAAGGGTACATGTTAAATCTATTAAGAGTAGAGTATAAATGTCTTAAAACCATAATTAAGTGACATAAGCAAGAAAAGAGTGACTGATTCTCACAGTACTTGGATTTAATTTTGACCAAAGTACATTACTTCAACATTAATTTTTAATTCAACTTGTTAATACGTTGTTTAGGATATTGCATCTTCATTTATAAGTGAAATATGTTTGTAATTTCCCCTTTATAATAATATATTTTCTCCAATTTTAATATCAGGTGTATCCAGATTAAGTAAAATGATTTTGATGTATTGAAAATGGCTGGGACGACATTGCCATGGCTAATGACCTCTCTTCCACATCATCTGGCACTGAATCAAGTCCTCAGTCTCCCCTGACACCAGATAGTAAAAGGAATCCTGAAAGCAGTAAGAAGTTTTGGGGGAAAATTTGAAGAACTTAGGAAATTTCAACACTGATGCACTGGGGATGGCGGAGTTTTGACGAGGTGGGCTCCAGGCAACTGCAGAACAAAGACTGTCTCGAACCAGAGACACCAAGGGACAGAAAAGTGTCGCAAATGCCCCCTTTGCCCAGTGGAGCACAGAGCATGTGTGCGTGTGGCTGGAGGACTTTGGCCTGGCTCAGTATGTGATCTTTGCCAGGCAGTGGGTATTTTCTGGCCACACATTATTGATAGCTACCCCTCAGGACATGGAAAAGGAGCTAAGAATTAAGCACCCTCTTCACAGGAAGAAGCTGATTTTAGCAGTGAAAGCCATCAATGCCAAGCAGGAGGAGAAGTCTGCACTGTTAGACCACATTTGGGTGACATGGTGGCTTGATGATATTGGCCCACCCCAATCCAAAGACTAATTTCATGAATCCAGAGTTGATGGGCGAATGCTACAATCCTTAACTGTGAATGATTTACTCTTCTTAAAAGTTACCAGCCAACTACAGCATCTCAGCATCAAATGTGCCATTCACATGCTCACATGCTTCATGTCAACAAGTTCAACCCCCACTGCCTGCATAGGTGGCCAGCTGATGAGAGTAACTTTTCTCCTTCAGAAGTTGTGCAGTAGTCCAACCACAGGGTGATGGACTGGTTGTGTTCAGTGGACCTGGCAGAGTATGCACCCAACCTTTGAGGGAGTGGAGTCCACAGAGGTCTCATTACCCTGGAGCCGTGCTTCACTGGGGACACCCTGGCTATGCTGCTCAATATCCTACCACAGATGACTCTCCTCAGGTGCCACCTGACCACCAAATTCAATGCCCTGATTGGTCCTGAGGTGGAACAAGAAAAGTGAGACAAAATGACCTCACCAACTTACACCCCACTGACTACCACAGCCAAAGTCTGGCCAAGGAAACTCGGACTTTCACATTTTGGAAACATAAGAAATTTGATGAAGTGACAGACTACATGTGCCCAATGGAGCCCGGTGACAGTGTCAGCAACAGTCACAAAGTCTACAGTGGCTATCGGGGCCTCAGCCCTCTTGATGCCCCTGAACTGGATGGGCTGGATCAGATGGCACCTTCAGAAGGCACCGTGACGCAGATAGGGCTCCTCTCCCATCCACTGCCTTCAGACCATGCTGAGCCAGGACCAGCTGCTGAATGATTCCCATGTGGCTGCTCCCAACGCGGATGACTGGAGATGAGTCATCTCTTGTCATTCACATATATGTGGCCAAAGGAAGTCTTTTTTCAGTATTTCTTCTTTTTCTACTGTTTATAAGATTTGGCATGATCTGTTTTTTGAAATTATCTTTTACTTTTATTTATAAATATTAGTTGTCTATTTTTTGAGACTTTGGAAATAAGTAATAATAAGAAGTTACCTGATGACTCCATACTGAACCTCAGAGCCAAAGCATTCTATAATAGACTTACTCTTATCTGACAATGTGAATGTTACTTGCTTCGCATTATTATTATTGCTTAATATTTCAATGCAGCAATCACCTGATTTCTTTTCTGAATGTATATATCTTCATTTGTTCTTTACGAGGTTTTTGTTTCTGGTCCTTATCTTAAACATTGTTATTGTTATTAAATTTTAAGCCTTTTTAAATCTGTGAAGGCAAAAAGTGGAAACCTAAAAAACACATGCATATTTTTAAAAAAAGAATAAAATAAAAAAAAGTAAGTGAGGTGAAGGCTACTTTTTTTTTTTTATTAAATCATAGCTGTGTACATTAATGCAGTCATGGGGTACAGTGTGCTGGTTTTATATACAATTTGAAATATTTTCACCTAAGTGGTTAACATAGCCTTCATGGCATTTTCTTAGCTATTGTGTTAAGACATTTACATTATACATTTAGAATGATCCACATATACCCTTGTAAGATGGAACATAGGTATGGTCCCATTGATCACCCTCCCTCCACTCATCCTCCCCCCCGTCCCTCCCTCTTCCCCATATTCTTGGGTTCTAATTGGGCTATAGCTTTTGTATAAAAACTATAAATTAGTTTCATAGTAGGGCTGTGTACATTGGATACTTTTTCTTTCATTCCTGAGATACTTTGCTAAGAATATATTCCAGCTCCATCCATGTAAACATGAAGGAGGCAAAGTCTCCATCTTTCTTTAAGGCTGAATAATATTCCATGGTGTACATATACCACAATTTATTGATCCATTCATGGATCAATGGGCAGTTGGGCTTCTTCTATGATTTAGCAATTGTGAATTGTGCTGCAATAAACATTCTGGTACAAATATCTTTGTTGTAATGTGATTTTTGGTCTTCTGGATATATACCTAGTAGAAGAATTATAAGATCAAGTGGCAGGTCTATTTTTAGTTTTCTAAGTGTTCTCCAAACATCTTTCCAAAAGAGACGTATTAGTTTACATTCCCACCAGCAGTGTAGAAGTGTTCCCTTTTCTCCACATCCATGCCAGCATCTCTGGTTTTGGGATTTTGTGATGTGGGCTAATCTTACTGGAGTTAAATGATATCTCAAAGTAGTTTTGATTTGCATTTCTCGGATGATTAAGAATGGTGAGCATTTTTTCATATATCTATATATACATTTTTAAAATGTGACACCTATTCACACTCCCATGGAACTGAGTTGGTATTCTGCAGAACACACTTTGGAGAAGGCTGGACTAAGGCAGGGGTTCCCAAATTTGACTATACACAAGAAGCAGAAGGGACTGTAAGGAAGAAACAAAAAAATCTAACCAGGCAAGTTAGTTGGTGTGGAAAGCAGGCAGGCTGCATTCCTCATGGACCTCCCAACTCAGGGTAAAGTACCCCGTCAGGGGAATGTCTACTTGACCATCCCTGTGTGGGGGTTCAGCAGTGCAGGTGGGCTAAGACATTTAGATTCTTGATCAGTAGTTTAATTTAGAGAAGTTGAGATAACTCAAAGGGATGAAACTTATTTTTCCCCTCCTCTTCTCCCTGCATACATTATCTGGCCATTTCAGATGTTCCATTACCCTCTATCCCTGTTTATCCTGCCATTACCCTTTACCCACCTTCCTAAGGGCCGTAATTTCCCCTCTCTCATTTTTTAACCTCGAATGCTAAGCATTCTTGCACGTTTACTCTGTGGCTGTGCCCAGTAAAAGACTCCAGAAAAGCAGGGCAGGCTGCTGCATTGTTTCAAGATGCCACCCGGCACATGAAACAGTGTGTGCCCTTTCAGGCTGCCAGGCTTTCTGCTGTCAGTTTGGTGTGAAGTCTATTGATTTTTTCCAGCTTTATCTTCCTTGCTGACCACCATCCCAGGCTGGGGTCCACAGGCACCTCAGCAAGTTGGGACACGATTGGCCACACATTAGAGTCACCTGGGAAGCTCTGACAACTCTTACTGTCCAGTTAACAATCTTAAAGCTCTAGGGCTATGGCCGGGGAATCTGAAGTTCCAACAGGTCCCCCACATTGTTCTGATGATCTTCTGAGTTTGGGACATCAACCGTGGTAATTCAGGCACTGGATGAGCAGGGTGGAGGGCAAGCTTCCTCAATTCAAGTTTCTTTGATTAGGGGGTTTCTGACTTTTCTACCACCTCCATTCCCAGTCTGCTGCCCCCAGAGAGAGACCTAATTAGGCCAGAGACACCACGCAGGCACTGGGTTTGGCTGGGTGGTCAGGGAAGGGTGCGTCTTCACCAATCTGGGCATTACCTGGTCCTTTTCACTCTGGGCCCCCATTTTCTGATTTGTGAAATAATAAAATGATCTCTAAGGCCCCTACTCAAACCGTCCACATCTCTGTGTTCCTCTGCTAGTGCAGTTCATGAACGGCATCGCCAGCTGGTGGACATTACACACAAATGGCTCTCCTTTACTGCCTCTTCCAACCCTGCAGGATGAAAAATATCCAGGAGTAAGCATGAAGGCTCTGGCATCTGAGCCTGGCTCAGATCATGAGCTGTGTGGCCTTGGGCAAGTTACCTGAATTTGCCAAATCTTAGCTTCCCCTTCTGCAAAATGGGAAGAATTGTATTATGCACACCATGTGGGCTGCTGTAGGAATAAAATGGGAGGTTGGGGCATGTACCTGGGCCCCGTTAAGAGCTCAATAAATGTCTGGTGGTGGTGGTGGCATTCACGTAGAGTAAGAGAGGGCCACCCTATAAGCATTGTCATTTGTCGTAAGAAGATCCACAATCCCTCATGATGAGTCAGGTTTTGCTGGGGGGCCCTGGCATCCTTGATGCAGGAAGAAACGCTCCCAGCTCAAAGTGAGTCAGCGTTAGGTGGCTCCAGTGCTGCAGGCCACAGGGGAACTTGGTCTCATTCCTCAGAACCACCAGTGTGTGTGGCTAGGAGATCTTAAACCGTATCATTTAATGGATCAGCACAGTTAAAACTTATCCCACTGGACAAAACTGGTGGGTCCTGTGAGGTGAGGGAAGTCACCAGGGGAAGCCGCTCGGCATAACTGTATGCTGCTCTGTCAGACCCTGGGGCTGAGAGGCCACAGAATCAGGGACAGCAGTTCACAAGGCTCACAGTCCTCCCACCATGGGGCAACGGAGAGGGAAGGAGCCTCACTGCGCTGCCAGAACTTGCCAGTTGGAGGCTGTGAAGGAAGAGGGCAAGGGACACTAACATTTACTCCAGCACCTTCTGAAGACCCCACATCCACTCTGGTGACGTCTAAGCCTGCCAGACACTGCACCAGGTGCCATACATGGATTTTTGTATCCCATCCACATGACACCCCCCATGGGGAGACAGTAAGCCAGGGCAGGCAGCCAAGGAAGTGAGTTTTCTTTTTCTTTTTTTTTTTGCAAGTTTTTTTTTTTTTTGGCCTAGGCTGGGTTTGAACCTGCCACTCCTGGCATATGGGGCCGGTGCCCTACTCCTTTGAGCCACAGGCACCACCCTGGAAGTGAGTTTTCAATCGCATTTCATTTTGATTAATTCCAATATTAGTAACCACGTGTGGCCAGTGGCCACCGTGTCCAATAGCACAGCTCTAGACACTGCTTGAAGGTCAGTTTATCCACACTCCGGGCTTCATTCTCTACTCATACCCTGAGCTCTCCTCAAATCCCAGCTCCAGTTTGATCGACCCACCTGTTGGATAGGCATCTCTTAGCAAAAGCACCTAAAATCCAGCTAGTGTAGAATGAAATCAACCACATTCTTCCTCAAATTTCATCTTCAAAATCTGCCCAAATGCTCCCCAACCACTGGTTCATCCCTTCCTTACGCGGCCTCTCACTGGGCCCCCACACTTTCATTCCAGGAACTCCCTTCCCTTCTCCACCTGGCAGCTGGAGCAATTCTTTACAAATGCAAATCCAGGTGACTTCTTTCCTTCCTGGCTGCCTCTGCTCTCAGGATCAGACCCCAAGTCCTCTGATCTTCCTCTCCCCACTCTGCCCACACCCTGGGGGGCCTTCAACAGCCATGGTCAGGCGGTCAGGCAGTAGCCGAGCCTGGGCTTCTCTCCAAGGCCTCCTCACTCAGTGCCAACAGCTGCTGCTCTGACCTCAGCTGGGGCCAGGGTTTTCACAGGGAAGGACCTTGAGCAGGACCCAAGGCACCATGCTTAGGAGGACCTCAGGCTTAGTTTAATGCTCCGTTGTCACCGTTTTGAGATTCTTAACACTTTTTGAACAAGAGGGACCATACTTTCGTTGTGCACTGAAGCCCACAAATTACGAAGGCAGTCCTGACTAGGGCTATCAGCCCTTCCACACGGCCTGGGCTTTCTGGCTGCAGGGCAGCTGGGTTCCAAATACAGGAAAGGAGAGAGGAACACGGCCCATCTGACTTTCCTCCTTTAGTGATTCACTCAAAAGTCCCTTGCTGGGAGAAGCCTTCCCAGCTCCCCCTCTTCCCCAGTTTCTCTGACAATCTCTAGAGGGTTAGGTTTCTTCGTAGCAGCCCTGTACTTTGGGGGGGGGGCTACAACGCTCATGAGGGCAGGAAGCTGGGTTTTGCTCACCACTGTGCCCTGGCCCCCAGCAGTGCACCTGGTATAATCTCAATAAACACCTGCTGAGTAGATGGATTAATGAAAAGTCACCGAGTCCCGAGGAGCTGACAGAGCTTGGATTTGAACCCCAAACTGTTTGACTCTGAGGCTCATGCTTTTTCCCTGAGGCAGGGAAGCAATGGGTGGGCTCAAGGCATCAAAGTCAATGCTAACTTTGCCACTTAGGAGCTTTGTGACCTTGGGCAACTATTTAACCTTTTAGACCCTCATGTCCTTATCTATAAAACAGAAATTATAGGCTTACGGGAGATAAAATAAAATACGTGTGTAAATCATTAGAAGAGACTGCAATACTCAGCACTCAGTAAATGTGAACTACTCCCAAGTATCCCTAAACACAGCCCAGCTCTCCTCTGCCCCTAATGTCTTCCCAGAGATAAGCTGGCCCTTGTCACCAACAGTCAAAAGGCTCCCAATCGTCCTGAGTATTCAAACCATTTCCTGGACAATCTTTCAATTTGCAAATTAGAAATGTCAGCGCTCACCTTGAATGAGCCGGATAAGGATGGGATAGCAGTCCACAGTGCTCTAGATTTTAATCAAAGAAAAATAACCAACAATATCATTTTTTTTTAAAAAACAGCACCTGATGTACACTTTCCAAATTACTGCTCTTCGCCTTTCCTTCCTTTATGTAGATTGCAGTGAAATTACCTTTCTCAGAAAAAATCTCGGCCACACAGAGCACGCTTGTCTCCTCGCAAAGCTGCACACATTTTTAGCATCCGCTTGGGGTTTTATTGTAGAGAGTATAATACGAGGCAAGACAGTTTATCACATTTGGTAGGCCTGCCCCTCATTTTTCCAGCTGCCAGTTTTATTTATTTCGTTGCAAGGACAGGTTTGACACGGAGGGTGGGAGGGTGGGGGAGGCATTCCAGGGCTTTGCAGTCCAGCCTTCCTGCACTGTCCGCTTGGGTTGTACAACATTCCCAAGAGCAAAATCCCATCTTACATCGCAGGGTGCAGAAAGGAATCTGGAGCAGCCATCTAGGAAGTGACTCAGGGTCTCTGCCCACATGGTACAACCTAAAACACAGAGGACCTCCCTGAATCACTGCCCGTCACCAGCAGCTCACTCTGGTCTTCAGGGAGATTCTTGGGAGTCCCAGTAGACCCCATTACTGACTCTTCAACCCTGCCCTCACTCACACCCCCTGGCATGTGACTTTGCAATTCTTTCTACTAAAGGGAAACTATTAGTAGTTCTCTACCCCTTGACTTTGGGTTTGAGCATGTGATTGCTTTTCTGTTTCCCAAGAGAATGAGGCAGGAGTAAGCACCTGCCCCGGTCCAAGCCTTGCACAGTCACCCTCTTATACCTGTGCATGGCCAGGAGAAGCATGGTGTCCGGCAGCTGCTGGGAACACACCGGGCAGAACTGAGCCCAAATCTCAGTGAGGATCTGGGGCTTGAAATACAGTGGCCTCATTGAGCCTCAAATGCTTCAGCTGCCTCACCTGCCCCCACAGAGATGTAAGGCAATTATGAATAGTCGTTGTTTTTAGCCACTGGGTTTCAGGATGATTGTCGGGCAGCAATAATACAGGACAAGAGAGTGAGCATCCACTGTGTGCTAAGTACTGTGCTAAGCATTTTGTACTCATTATCACATTTAAGCCTGCCAGGTGCCTGCAAGTTAAGTACTAGTTGTGACCATTTTACAGATAACCACCATGAGGCTCAAAGAGGGACCTGCCCAAGTTCATACAGGGGAGAGCACTGTTCTAAATGTTTTCCATGTATTACCTCATTGACTCCTCCCAACAATCCTAGGATGGGAGCAATGTTATTTTAAAGATGAGGAAATGGTAATGAAAAGGGTGGGTGACTTGTCCAAGGTCAAAGCAGCCAGGTTGGTAGGACAGTCAGGACTCAAAGGCAAGGCCCGTCTGACTCCAGAGCCCAAGCTCAGCGGGTATCACGCCTACTTTGGAGGAGGGTGATACAGAACACTCAGAGGGAGACAGCAGGATCCGAGGCTGGAGAGTTTAGACTTTACAGACCGGTGAGTCTCCACCAGGGGAGGGCAGTGGGAATCAGAAATCACCTTTAGTTTTCTCAAAGCAACATCTGGAGATACATACTTACATTTCACTTGCTTATTTAGCGGTTGACTTCTACCTACTAGACTGTAAGCTCCCCGAGGACAGGGATTTCTGCCTGTTGCATTCACCAACGCATCCCCCGAGCCCAGGACAGGGCCTGGCACATAGTGGGTGCTCATTAAGCAGCACTTACTGAGTGAATGAATGAAGCATAGTCAGTGAAGATTGGCTATGAATTAGCTGAGACCATCTCATGCTCAAGATCACTTATAGGACATGCTTCTGGGCTTAACAGCAACTTTGAGTCCTGGGACAGTGGGACTAACCCTTTAAGCAGGAAAGCCAGGGCATGTTTAAGGAGCAGCCCAGTAAGTTACCAGCTCAATTTATGGAGCACTTCTGCCAACAGGCACTGTTTTGAGCAGTCTATACATGACCTCACAATCATGATGACCACCCCAAGGGTCAGGTACTATCACAACCTTGTGCCCCACCTGTTTTATAGTTGAGGAAACTGATACCCAGAGAGGTGAAGTGACTTGTTTCCCAGCTAAGAGAAGTAGCAGAGCCAGAACTACAATCACTACCCTCAGCCGCCCCTAAAACAACCTGGAGGGGCAAACTTTTCAAGGTCATCCAGTCCAGTGCTTTCATTTACAGATGGGAAACTGAGGACCCAGAGTGGAAGCACCATGGCCAAGTGAGGGCGCTGCCCAGGAATACAGTGGGGGCTGCGCCTGGGTCTCTAGTCACCTGGCTAGATCCCTATTCCATGCAGACAACAGGCCCTTGGAAGACAAGGAAGGAAAGGGAGCCAACTCCACCAGCCCCAGGCAGGCGGGGCGGGCTTCCTTGGCTGGCAGCCATGCCAGGCTGTGTGTGTGTTCTCAGCATAGCCCCCCCAGGGACTGGCTTCCCTTCCCAGCGTGAGCTGGCAGATCAGTCGCCTGCCGCCGTGGCTCCAGCCCAGACTCAAGGATTTCCAAGTGTCTGCTGATGGCAGCTCTCCTGAAGTTGCTCTGCAGGGAGGACAACCCCCGACAGCTGTGCCAGTGCTGATCCCTTTTTGGCGCCCACCACTCCTATGGTGGTGCCTTCAAGAAAGAGTGAGGCTAAATAAAGGGGAACAAGTGTATTGACCTAAAGAAGGTCGGGCGTGGTGGCTCACACCTGCAATCCTAGCACTCTGGGAGGCCAGGGTGGGTGGACTGCTCGAATTTAGAAGTTGGAGACCAGCCTGAGCAAGAGCGAGACCCCATCTCTACTAAAAATAGAAAAGATAGCCGGGTGTTGTGGCAGGTACTTATAATCCCAACTACTTAGGAGGCTGATGCAATAGGATCACCTGAGCCCAACAGTTCGACATTGCTGTGAGCTGTGATGCCACAGCACTCTACCCAGAGTGACAGGGTGAGACTCTGTCTCAAAAAAAGAAAAATCCTAGTAAATACAGAGACCATTTGGACCATTTAATGACTACTTACTATTTGACTCATAACATGACCTTCATAGGTCACTGTTATCATTATTCCCAGGTAATGATGTGCCAAGTGAAGTTCAGAGCCAAGGTAACACTGCTTATGTAATAGTCACAACCACTGACAGCACCTAACACGTGCCAGCCATTTGGGTTGTGCAGTTTGTGCACCGCTTACTTCTAGGGGGCGCCATTCACACAAACTGAACTGTGACCAGTCCGCTCTGAAGTTGAGCATAGCACAACCTGGCCAACTGCATGCCATGCCCAGACAGAGGTGATGCCCGAGGCAGGCAATGCCAATCAGCACCTTGCTTCATCACTCCAAGATCTGCGTACCAAATTGGAGTGCTGCAAAAAAACAACGGGGCCGAATTTGCGCCAACCTGGGTTCGCCTCTGGGATGTGCCCCTTCGTACAAATGTGAGGCCTCAGGGGAGTGCCCGATCTGTACGATGCCACATTCTCCTCATCTGCAAATCGATGAACTAATAATACCTTCCCAGGGGTGGGCTGTGAGGTTTCCATGTGCTGAGACACAGAAACAGTCCCTGGCACAGCGGGCATTTGGGATACAATAGCTGCTGTGATGAGTAAGGCCTGGAGCAGGGAGAGGGAGCCCTGATCAGGGCTGCCCCGGTCCGGGGAAGAGGCTGTGCCATCTATCAGAGCAGCGCATGGCAGTGAAAAAGTGCCTGCCTCGAACGAGAGTCAGGGCCCCATTTATCAGTGCTCCCCAAACCGACAGGAAAACTGGGTATGCATCACGCCTGGAAGTCAGGGGAAGTCCCCGGAGAGCCAAGCCCAGTGAGTTGTTCACAAAATACTCCATCTTGCACGGTGCTACGTGCGAGGCTGGGTTGCCTTCTGTCTCTATCATGCATTTTAAAGGGGCTCGTGAGAGGTGACGTGGAGATGGCCCAGCCACCACAGTATCTGTCTTGAGCAGAGATGATGTCTTGGTGGGGCCAGTTCCTTCCCTGAACTACAAATTTTAACAGCCCCTCTCCCATTACACAAGAGAATATGAAAAGATTTTGCTGTGGAAACAAGTTCTTTCCAACAGATGGGACATGGATCATTAGGATAAAATCTGGTTGCCATCGACTCTGTCTTCTGCATAAATTCCAAAGACGTCCAGGCATTCCAATGGGTCTCCTTTTGTTTATGCCATTTACTTGGGATTGGGACAGGGGGGCAGGAAAGGAGGGCCCCACACTGGCACTCGTAGAGTTCCTAGTGAATATGTGGCCCTTCGGTGAGGTGCGTTCACTGCCTGAAGTTTCCTCTGCCCTCTGGGATCTGCGGCTTCCGGCCAGGCCTGACCACACAATGCTCCCTGACCATCTATCTGCATCCAAGAGAGCTGTATTTTTATTTTAAACAAGAGTGTTGTATTGGTGGAAGGTTTTGTCAAGGATAAGGTGAATAACATTTATTAAGCATACTGTTGGTGGATATTTTGCAGACATGATCTCATTTTATCCTCCCTCCAGCCCTGGGAGGTGTATTGGGTATTTGCAGACCCACTTGAGGGAAGAGCACATTGAGGCTCACGGGTGCGGTGAAGACACCCCCTAGGCAGGGGTAGCTGGTGGGGAGGTCGTGCCACCCCTCCCCCGAGTTTCTGGAAATAGAGCCTGGGGAAACAACCCCTTGCATTGCGGCCTGCAGCATGCCAGGCTCACGGCTTCAGAACAGGGAAGGCCTCATGGAGGTCCAGGTCCATCAGTAAAGGGCCGCGGGCTTTGTGCACATCTCTTCACTCCCAGCAGGCCTTGGTTTGCTCATCTGTCAAACAGAAGTTACCGGACCCACCTAATAGGAAGTTGGGAGGATTCCACAACTTCCATGCTGAAGGCATTACAGGTCCCAGGTAAAAGGGCATTTGCCCAATCAGAACACATGACCTGGGTCCAAGGCCCATGGGAGCCCGCTCTGCAGCCTGGGGAGAGGAAGGAGCAACATCTGGGGCAGGTTGTGGCTGGGGCTGCCTCTCTCATCTCCCAACAGCATGGTGGGGCACAAGCATGGGCTATGACAGACCTGAGGGCCACAGCCACTATCCTGGAAATTGTTGGTCCACGGTATTTCATTGACAGGGCCAGCCGCAGAGACACAAATGCAGGAGGATGTGGAAGTCAGGTCAGCAGAAGGGGCGAGAATGTCATTCACGAGGCAGGTGTGGGCTAAGGTGGGGGTGAGGAGAGCTCCCACCAGGCAGACTCCTGGGGTGGGGACAGTGGTTTGGGTAAGGTAATAAGGCAATGTGAAAGGAGGAGGAGGGGTGCTGCAGTTTGGTCTGGGCACTGAGGGGATTTGGTTGCAGGATGGAACAGCAGCCAAAAGCCTCAGGAAGCCTGTGCAGGCCAGCAGGTGTGGCTGCACCACCAATTCCCATCATGTGAGGAAGGAAATGGTACCAAATACTAACGGCCTTCACCATCTTGCTTTAGCCTCAGAACGACCCTACAAGGCTGGTGTTATGAGGACCACTTTACAGATGAGAAAACAGCGGCTCAGAGAGGTTCAGAATGTCAAGTTGGGAGTCAAATCTGCCTTTCTCTCAGGCCACGCTTTGCCTCGTGGGACGCTCTTAAGCTTGGGCTCCAGGGTCCAGCTGTGCAAGTTCACATTCCAGCTCTGCCACTCAAAGTTGTGTGGCTTCCAGTAAGTGATTTAATCTCTCTAAGCCTCAGTTTTCCCATCTGTAAAATGGGGGTGGTACTACTAATAATAAATAGTACCTACTTCCCAATGTTGCTCTAGAGATTGAATAAAGCATGTCAGGTGACGAGCGAATGGTGCTGTTATTATAATGATCCTTTTAGATCTATCTCCATCAAGACTAGCTTAGAAGATAGAACCAGGCCAGCAGGCGAGGAGGCTTCTAAGGAGCAGATGGGGGGTGGGGGAGAAGACAAGGAAGGAAGGCAGAAGTCAGCAGGAAGCTCTAAGCCATTGATACCCACTGAGTAAAGAGAAGAGGTAGAGGGTAAGGATGCTATCTATACACATGGGATTTCAAAAACAAAGAGGTGCCTTTTATTCCTTTGCTCATTGTTATTCCTTTACGTACAAAGC
Source organism: Galago senegalensis (assembly GCA_963575145.1). NCBI lineage: Eukaryota > Metazoa > Chordata > Mammalia > Primates > Galagidae > Galago > Galago senegalensis. The sequence goes on along the minus strand of CAUYTI010105356.1, from coordinate 45,701 downwards.
AGTGATTCTCAGACTCTAGGTTCAGGAGTTTCTCCCCTCACTCGGAAACTAACATCTAACTTCAGGGGCCACATTAGTGTTATATCAAAATGACAGAGGTGACCAGTGCTTATCATCCCCACCATTTTGGAGTTTTTTAAAGGACATTTTAACACCAGGGCACCGGCTCAAGATCAAGCGACAGCCTTTAAACTTAATACACTTTGCATCATGGGAGAACTCACTACTGTTCCGTTACTTCTGTCTCGTTTTTTTGCCACAGACCGTCGAGCACTTGGGCAGAAAATGGCCCCCTGTGATGGGGTGTTCCTGGTATTGAATATCCCCTGTCCCGCCACTTGGGAATGCTGATGGCTGAGTGTTAATGTAATCATGGACGCAGAGAGCCAGCTGGAAAGGATGAGTCCAACATCCCAAAAAGACAGACAGCTAAGTAAGTCATACCGCTCGCAGACAGCCTGGCTGCCGGGGTTATGTAATCACCTCCCCTTGGCTCCCGTTCGGTTGGTCTAGTTCTTGGTTTGGCCTTTTTTTGTGCTTTTGCTTTCTGAGGCTGAGAAAATGTTGGACATGAAAAGGAACCCATTTGGGAACATGGCACAGACAGCCACCTCATTTGTCTCCAGGCTCAGCACCAAACCCCAGGTTTCCATGGGAGCCGGGATGCAGCCACGAGAGAGTCTTGGCACCTTGTGGTCCCTTGCATGTGAACGTGGGCATGGTTGTCAGCCTGGCACACTGGGCAGGAGGTAGGGGACAGCCCTTCCCAGATGGCTGGTTGCTCCTCAACAAACTCAGTTAATGCATTTTAATTTGACCAGGGCCTTTGGAAACCAGGCTGCTTAAGGAGCCAGGAAGTAATCAATCCTCTACCAATCCATTTTCCTCTGGGCACTGGATCTACATATAGGAACCAGCGAGAGGAGATTAGCTTGAGCGTACTCAGCAGGAAACTGAGTAAAGGTCACTCCCTCTCTGTGTGTGCTCTGAGCATCCCTAAATAACGGCATTAACCCATAGCAATGGTAACACTGACCGCTTACCATGTCCCAGACATGATGCTTAGAACTCGTCATCTCACTGAATGCTCACACACGGCAGGAAGTAGATCCCATTACAATTCCCATTTTAACAAACAAGGAGACTCTGGGCTCAAAAGGTGAAGTTTGGGGGAATGGCCACATGCGTGCAAATGGGCACAGACCATTAGGACAGAGAGATTAATGACTCAGCATTTCCCAAACTCACCTGGACATGAGGGTTACCTGGAGCACTTGTTCAAAACACAGATTCCTGAGCCCCACTCCAGACCTACCCAATCAGAAATTCCAGGGGAGAGGGCCGGCAACCTGGATGGTTAATGAGTGTCCTTGGGTTCTCTAATCACGGGCCCACTTGAGTGTTTATCATGTTGTAAAATATTTGGAATGGTGCAGGGCGCAGAGTGGTAGCTGCTGTAATATTAGCAGTAATAGTTATTATCACTTTCTTATCATGCTCACAATGTGGGGGAAAGGAGAGCCTTGGGGTCTTCTGCTTCCTTGGGGTGTCCCTGTCCCCTGAGTGTGCTTCTATCTCATCCCTCAGTATGAGTTCAATGTTCAGAGAGAAGCAGAGCCAAGTTCCAACAACAGAGGGAAGGGGTTGGGGAGGGGGCTGTGCCTCTGCTGAGGGGGATTCACTGGGTCCTATTTCCACACTGTTTCCATGACATCATTTGTTCATGGCCATAGCAACCATCACACTACTGTGTTGGTTAAATATCTTCAGAGAGGAGCCTCTCCTGAAGCCTGCTCCGTGGGCCCCGCTGCTTTCCTCTTTTTCCAGCCAGCTGGGTTCTGTTTGGAGATATTTAGTTTTCCAATCCAGCCCCTCCACACACGAGCCACCTACTTCATCAGGTGCCAGAAGAAACTGCAATCAGCTCCAGTGAGGGAGGAAAAGTAGCTGTGGGGGACCTGCTTTGAGATAGATGTCTGCACACTGTACTTCAAAGGTGACAGGAGGGATGTTTCGAGGGTAATTTTGACTTTCACTTGACACAGCGGTGCTGGGCCTAATCCTCCTATCCCCCACTCACACAAGACAGGACACCAGTGTGGCTTGTCCTTGGTCTAGGATGGTGCAGAACTCAACCCCAGGTCTGCAGCCTCTAGACTCCTGCACTCCCAATGTTCACTGATTGTTCCGATTCCCAGAAGGTACCAGTGAGCCAAGCTGCGCTTTGTAAACTGCATACAGCAATTTACCCCATGAACTCCCTGCTCGGTAAGACCTGAGGGTCATAGGTCCCTTGTGTAAGATGGAAACAATCAGCTAACCCCCAGCCCCAACTTAGTGGTCTCCTAAATTGCCGTTTCATGCATTGGCTTCTTTTTTCTTTTCTTTTTTTTTGTAGTTTTTGGCTGGGGCTGGGTTTGAACCCACCACCTCCGGCATATGGGGTCATTGCACTACTCCTTTGAGCCACAGGTGCCGCCCTATGCATTGGATTTTAAAATGAGGTTGAAGGACACTGAGAACTGTGTGCCAATGCAATGCCCTGGAACTCAGGAACCACGAGGAGGACGCAGAGAGACATTTCTGAATGCATAGAGCATACACAAAGGATATCGCTATCTGAAACGCTGCTTCTCAAGTGGTCCTAGGAACCTGCACACTTGCTCCCCAAGCCTCCCCTCAGAGTTGGAAGATACCCCCCTGGCCTGCCAATGAGCTCTGAAACTGTAAATTTTTCTCAGGGAACCAACCATGCTGTTGCATGTCTGTGTTATCTAATCTCTGTGGGGACAGGCCCACGGCCATGCTTAAATTGCTCTGAAAAATGACTCTATCACAGTGGGGACAGGCATGCATAAACACCAGGCTCCGGGAAAGAAACCTGGGCCCTGTGTGCACACTCGCCTCCCAGACTGGTGTAGCATCTGTCACTGCTCGCTGGATCGGGTGTTCTTCTCCCGGTGGGCGCCCACCCCAGCCCCAACCCCACACCACAGCAGACAGTCCACGCAGGCTGCATAGTGAAAAGGTCTGTAATTCACACAGAACCTAAGAAAGCAGCAAAATAGAGCAAAGGAATAAAGGGCCTGCTAAGGACCCGTGGGCATCCTGGGCTTTTTCCTCTACAGCATTTCCTATGATTATAATTAAGTTATTATTTCTATCTAGACAAAGAGCAGTGAACAGTGAGCCTAGAAAAAGACCCGCAGATATGCAGTAATTTATGTTTATGTCAATCTAGTAGAGAACAGAGATGGTGTCACAAGACAGTGTGGAAGCCATGCACTGTCCAAACCAAGGTGTTGGAACAAATGACTTTTCTTTGAGGAACCAAAAAAAAAAAAAAAAAGATCAGATCCCTATCTCACACTATGCACAGAAAGAAGTTCCAGACGGATGAACCATCCAAACATGAACTTGAAACATAAATGTCAACTCAATGAGAAGAAAACACAGGGGAAGATCTTCAGGGTCTCAGGCCTTTCTCAAGGCAAAGTCAGAAGAGAAAAGATCAAGCAGTTTAACCATAACAAAATTTAAAACTTCTGGATGACAAAAAGCCTACAGAACAAAACCTCAGTGAAAAGTCAGATGCCAGGAAAAGGCATTTGCAACATCATTAATAATGGATAAAGACTCAATCTCCAAAACATCATAAAGAACTCTCTCCAAATAAAATAAGATAATAAAAGATAACCAATCCAATAACGGGTAAAGAATCTGAACAGGGATTTTACTGAACAGGAGACCCACATACTTAGAAAACACAGAGTTACCTTCAACTCACTCGTGATCAGAAATGTGTAAATGACAAGTCTAAGCTACCATTCCACACCCAATCTGCCAGCAAAATTTAAATGTCTAATAATACCATACAGTGGTGAGAATGTGGAGGAACAAGAACTCTCAGAGGCTGCGAGTATAAATCAGTACAAATACTCTGCAGAACAGACTGGGGCTGGCCAGTCAGGCTGCAAATGTGCACACCCTGTGATTCAGCGATTCTCCTTCTAGGAATACCTCCCACGGCAGCCCAGAGCAAGGCAAGTAGGACAGGGCACAGCCGCGGACCTGTGAGAGCAAAGGTTGGGGACTGAAAAAAGAGCGTGTCGCCAACAAAAGGAACGAGCCAACTCTAGATTTTTAACACAGATGACATCTGAAAAAAAAAAAACGATATTGGGTGAAAAAAACTGAGTTGCAGACTATCACCCCAATGAAACACACAAAAAGATCATCTCTGACTTATGAACACACGGGGAGGGCAAAATATAAAGACGAATTGGAAGACTGTGTCCCAAATGTAAGATCAAGGCTGGCTCCAGGGAAGGAGAAAGGCCCCGGTGGGGGGCTAACAAGCCGGATTTCGGCTCCAGTTAAAATGTTTTACTTCTTTTTATGTGAGAAAATCATGCAGAAATTATCAACCTCTATTCATTCTGGTGAGTGATTTTCTAGCCCCCTCACCTTTAATTACTGAAAAGCGCCTAATCCCAAAGCAAATAAAATCAGAATTTACCACGTGAAAAAATCATCTTTGTCACTGTTTTTTTTCGGGGCCTCCTGCCCCCACCCAGGGTGGGGCTTGGGTTCACCTTGACTTTTGCTACCAATCCGAGGCTTGGCAAAGGCTGCTGGATGACTAGGCCTTTTGAATGCCCTGCCTCGTTCAGTTTTCACAATTCCCAGGAGTGCCCCCATCATAGATGGGAAAACTGCAGTTTGGCAGGGTTAAACCACTTGCCAAAGCTTGCAGGGCTGGCAGAGTTTGAACTTGGACCTAACTCTACAGACCAGGATAGGGGAGGTTCAGAGCAGACAGGGGAAAAGATAGGGGTGGAGCATGGGAGTGGTAGGTATTGTTCTAAGTGCTTTATATGCATAAATTTATTTAAACAGCACAAAGGTGTTATTATTAACTTGGGGGAGGACAATGAGGAGAGACAGGGGGAGGATGGGTTGGGTTGTAAAGGGCCTGAGATACAAATGCAGGGAAAGTCACTCTCTCAATTTCCCATGGGCCTCACACTGGGCCTACAGACATCAGGGCCAGGAATGCAAGTGGAGCACGCTCAGAGCTCCATGGAGAGGCCAGAGAGTAAGAAGGACCCTGGGAAAACCCAGGACTTCTGCACAGCATGGCCCTCCAGGGCTGACTGCAGGGCTGCCGCTGGCTCTGCTGGGAGTCCCAGGCCACCCCAAGGGAAGCCTCTGGCCTGCTTCAACCTCAATTTGGGGGAATAATAATGTTACTCTTCTTCTGTAGTGATGATCATAATGATGACAATGACAATAGCTACCACTTACTGAGAACTTGCTCTGGACCATTGTTCAAGTGCTTTACAGGCAGTAACTGACTTACACAGCACAACCATTCTAGGAGGGAACTATTATTATCTTGCAGGGGAAGAAACCGAGGCACCAAGAAGTTAAGGAACACGAGTCTAACAGTGATAGCTGGGATATGAGCCCTACAGTTTGGCTCAAACACCTATATTCCTAATAGTCAGACTATTAAAAAAAAAAACAGTTCACATCAACAGTGTTATAGTTTTACAAAAGCCTGTCTGCTCATTTCTTCATTTAAGCCTTAAGTGGTCTTAATGCAGTGATGCTGTCCCCACCACTACCAGGGTGGCTCAGATCAGAAAAGACAGAGATTTGGGTGTCAGGAGGCAGTACTAAGCTAAAGGATGCAAACTTTCCTAACAAAAACGCTATGTCGTTATAATTCTGACTTTGACTCTGGAATTCTTTTGCCTATAATTCTGTGACCTTGTGTAAGTTGATTACCCTTGCTAAGCCTCAGTTTCCCTCTCTGAGAAATGGGCCAATAAACACAACCTCCAAGAACTACCAAAAGAATTTTGTGAGATGATGTATACATACTGCCTGGAGAAAACTCAGCTTGGGGATGACTGGTGAGACTTCAGGAAGCATCAGTGTGGATGCTCTTTGCTTGATGGAGCAAGGACTCCAGCTTTGGAGTCAGGTGGTCATGGGTGGGAATCAGGCCCTGCTGGCAGTGCAATCTTAAGGAAGTTAATTTACCTCTCTGTGCCTTGGTTTTATCATTCATTTGACAATTTACTGAGAGTCTACTATGACCCAGACACCATACAGATGTTTCTGCAAAGTGGAGGAGGGCAGCTGTGGTGAAGCTTAAATGACATCATCTCCGTGGGAGGCGTCACATGATGCTTGGCTGTGGTTGGTGCTGTCGCGCGGCTGCTGTCAGTATCAGAGCTCAGCCCCTGTCAGTCACCAGGCTGAGCTCTGGTCTCTCTGAGGCCCGTGCAGGGAGTTGAAGGGCTTGGGTGCCATGGATTTGCATACCCAGCTGTCCCTGCCACGCCCCACCCTATCCCCAAAGAGCCTCTGTTTGAAACATGAAACGAGACCCAGAGAACAGCTCCCCTGCCCAGCTCAGCCTTCCTACTAGAAAGCACAGAGCAATTCTTCCTGTGACCTCATTAGAAACCAAAAGATTTATTTTTAAGAGAAGAGGTAATGATTGCAGTTTGCAAAGCAGAACTCCCATCCCCTGTCCCATCACCCCCAGGGCTCCTGAAGGAAGCATATCCTGAGTCACTTACATACAAATCACCAGCTTCTTCATTGGTGGCTATAGAAGCACCGATAGAAGCTGGGCACCGCCTGCACACGGCCCCCTCAAACACCTTCCAATGGTGGTTCCTGCTCTGAGACCACCTCCTGCAGGAGCCAGCCCACCTCATGACTTCCCAGGCATGGACTCCATCAGCCTCTAGCACCTGTCCACCAGGAGTTTGTAAGGGGGGCTTCCACAGGGTTCCCAAGTCAGAGAAACCCTAATACCTTCAGGAAGGGTTTACCCTTTCTTTCCCTATGAGTATAACCCACCCTTTTCACTTCACTTCACTAAGCATGTATTAAGTGCCAACTGTTTGCCCAACACTAGGCTTGGTTCAGCAATAGATGTGATTCCTGCCCTCATCGAGCATACAGTCTTGTAGCAGAGACAAGCACAAACCACAAATTTAGGTGGTTGCTATGGAAACACAGGGTCCTAAGGAAGAGAAGAACAGAGACAGAATCTGGTCAAGAATGGCCTTTCTGAGAGAGTAAGATTGATGCTGAGAGATTAGTAAGAGCCAGGCTGGCAAAGAGACGGTGAAAAAGAGGGTTCCATTCAGAAAGATATGAACGAACGAAGCCTCAGTGATGAGAAAGAGCTTGGCCTATACACAGAACAGAACGGCGCATGTGGCCAGCAGAGAGAGAATGAGGGGCAGAGCTGAGAGAGGTGAGGCAGGGGCCAGATCATACAGCATCTTGTGGGCCTCAGTAAGGGGCCTGGGTTTTAAAACCTCCCTCAAAGGAGCCCTGATCAGATCCTCAGCAATAGTTAGGAGAAGGAAGCAGAGAAAATGGCAGAGCACTGGGCTCCACTTCCAGGAAAGGAGCTCTCCCAGGCTCAGAGAGTAGGAAAGTCCAAAGAAGCCAACCCACGTGGGAATCTGTGCCTACCATGAAGCCCAGGAAGGCAGAGATGCACTCATGTCATGGCAGGCATTTGTTAAACACTTACTGTGTGCTATGGGTAGAGCTGGACAGCATCCATTCATTTACAACCAGCCCATGGGGTGGATACTGCCAGCCCTGTTTGCAGGTGACAAAAGCTCAGAGAGGCTAAGTAACTCGCCTATAATCACATAGCTAACAAGTGGTAGAACCCAGATCTGAAGTTAGAAAATCCAGTTCCAGAAGCTGATTAAGCTTTGTTGGTCACAGGTGTTTCTGAGAAACTGTTGAATGCTAGGCACCTTCTCCCTAGAAATGCACACGTGTGCACACACAAACACGTCCCCACCCATCACACAGAGTCAGAGGAGGGAGGCTCAGAGGCCTCCGTGAAGCAGATCCTTGCACCCTGGGCTAAGAATCCCTGGACAAGAGCCCCCATCAACATGGACTTTGGGTTTCATGAGGTTCAATGTCAAGACCTTGTGCAGTCTGAACCCTCAAATTAGGTTATTTTCTCTTTATATGAAAAAAAAAACATAGGGCTTGGACAGAGAAGGCCTATGTTAGGGTTTAGGGTCTAACATGTGTATCCTGGGCAAGTCACGTGGCCTAAGTCTTAGAGAGACAGAGGTGGGGAGGCTCTGGAGGGATAAACTGCCACGGTGGGACTATTTACGGGCTAGTTGTTGCTATGCCCATTTCCTCTACAAACACTCTTGTGTTTTGGCCAGACTGGCTTACCCACTCTCTCCCCCAGAAAGCCTCCCCCACCAAATCAGCCTCCCTTACAAGATATGATAAAGCCTGATGATTAGGATCCTGACTATGATGCCACAATGCACATTAACTGGAATCTCAACCTGGTTCCAAGACTTTACAAGCTGTGTGAATTTAGGTAAGTTGCCCAACCTTTCTGTGCCTCATCCATAAAGTGGCAATAACTGGCACCTAGCTTATTGAATTGCTTGAGAGTTCAATGAATTAATTCATGTAAAGTGCTTATACCCCTGCAAAGCACATGGTATGTTTTACATTAACTTCAATCATTACCATCCCAGGACCCTTAGACCTTTCCCCAACTCCAAATTTCCTTTATGGTTCCATTTCCTCTGCAAAGCATTCTCCAAGGTGGTCAATCAGTAACCTCTCCCTCCATCCTCAGCAGGCCCATGTCAGTCCAACCAGTATTGCTGCTTTTACCTTTTTTTCCTGTTTACCTATCTTAGGTCTGCTACTAAGTTCTCTGAGGTTAGAAAGCAGAACTGATACTGCCCTTACCTTACCCCTAGGACATGGTACATTCTAATAATTCTGTGAGTGTCTGCTGACTTGTCTAATAAGGTTTGGGGAGGCTGTGGAGGGAAGAGCATAGACTTCGCAGCCAGGCTATTCTCAGTCAGAACCCAGGCTCCTCTACTTACAGGCTGGATGACCTTAGGCAAGGTATTTAGCCTCTGAGGTAGTTCTCCCATCCATAAAAGGAAGATAATAATATCTACCAATTTATCATGCTGGAAAGACTATGCAGAGAGAACACATGGAGAGACATAATGGAAAGGCTTTGGGAAGCGGAAGTAACCCTCTATCAGAGAAGGAGGACAGATGGACAACTCTCCACCCAGGTGTCCCAGCATCCCACCTGAACCTCAGACTTGCTACCATCTCCCACCAGGGCATCAGACATGTCAGTGAGATGTCCTAGATGTGCCAGTCCAACACAGCACCCAGTCAACTGCAGCCTCAGTTCACTTTACTGAGCAGAAGAACCACCCAGCTGAGCTCAGCCTACACCCAGAATTCTGAGTGGTAAGATGGTTGTTGTTTTAACTCATGAGGTTTTGGGTGATTTGTTCTGCAGCAATTGGTAACCAAAAGAGTCACTCTGGTTAGGAGTGTTAGAGCAGGTCTAACTCAGGAGTTTGAGTTGCCATGCCAGTGTCAGGATCTGCAATCTAAACAAGTTCTTGTTAGGGGGCAGAACCACTATGGGGAAAGTTGATTAGATTGCCTGGAGCTATTATTTATAAGCTGTATGATCCTTGCTATACCTCAGTTTCCTTATCTGTAAAATGGAATGATAGGGTTATGCTGAGCTTAAATTAGATAAAGGATGTAAAATGCCTAGTAATAACCACTAAAACTTTTTAACTATTATGGGAGAGAAATTAGAGGAAGCAAGTGGTTAGTTACACCCTGAGTAATGCAGCTTCTTCAAAGAATTTTTAATTTTGTTTTAATTATCAAATATTGCTGCAAATTCGTTGAGGTGATTCCCATAGCATCTGGCTTCATTTTCTAACCCCAGCTATTGAAAATAAGCTTGAGGTCTTTGAAGTACAGAGGTGCAGTCCCAAGGACCACAGGTTAACACCCACCTACAGCTCATGTACGTCTCTTTGAAAAAGGAAATTTAAAAAGTTGAACTCTGATTTTTAATGTTGATTTACTCCAAAATGGAAAAACTACAGATCCAGTGATTTTCCTCCAAGGAATATAGAACACAAAATCAGAGCAAAGGCATTCGATCTTTCTTAAATTAACGTATCTATAGAAGAATTAAAGAGGAAAGCTTGGCCCCTAATAACCATCACCATTATCACCAACACAAGCATGTTCATCATTTGTTTATGAACACCTACTGTGTGCTGGGCACCACGTAAACACTTGACCTCTATTAGCAGAGCCCTGGGGCAACTCAGAATATGAAAATCAATGAGATAAGGAACCCCCCCAAAGAGGAGACTTGCTGGTGCTGCACAGATGCCCCTCACCAGCCCCCTGCATGGGCCTTCAAGGGATCAGGGACAGCTGAGCTGAGCCTCCAGCAGGAGGGAGGAGAAGGAGAGAAGAGGGAGAAAGATGGGTAGGACAACAAGGGGTAAAAAAGGAAAAGGAAGTTGAGGAGGGGGAACAAGAAGTGAGGGAGGCAGAAAAGGGGAGGAAGCATATCAGAAGGAGGAAAAGGAAGAAAGAAGAGCAAGGAGGAAGGGGGGGTTCTCCAACTATTTGGGGGAATAAGGACCAAATCCTTGAAAAAAGGCAATGAAGCTCCCATATCAGATACATATCTCTATCAGTGCTAAATTTAAATTAATTGTACAAATCAAAAGCTTTCAAGTCCCAGATGGGAGGAGGAGGTACCGTGGGCTCTTTCTGTAGCCTGGTGGCCTAGGGAGGCTGCAGGAGGAAATGCACTTACCCTGCTTGCACTGTGGGTTGGGGGTTGTGCTTCAAGACATTTTTGGACAAATGAACGAAGGTACCAAAACACGTGACACCTGCCCTGGCCCCGTTCTTGGCAGCACCTGTTACCATATCATCATAGCATCTGGTGATCTGCTTAACATCTGTCTTCCCCACTGCAGAGTCACCTACACCGACAAGGACAGTGCCTGGATTACTACCAATGGGTCCTCAGCACCTAGCCCAGCACCTGACACAGAGCAGTTCCTCCACAAATAAAATACTCATTGACTTAGGGACAGATTGATTAAGGACACAGACTGCCTTGCGAGAAGGGCAGTAGAGTCCCACCAGCAGGAGCAGGCCCAGGGGGTGTGAATGTTAAAGTGGATTTAGAAGGCAGCTGCCTGTCTCATCCATACCATGCTTTTGTGACATACAGACATACACACAAAAGGAAATCTTTCCATTTCCTTTGATTTCTCAGCCTCCAGCGGGAAGCCCAGGCCTCTGTGACATACCAAGGATATCACCATGACATGACACAATTAGAAAGCTGTTGTGTGGCAGCTGCAGTAAAATGATGTAGCAGGGAAAAGCTGAGTGAGATCCATCTGCCAGGGGCTCAGGTCTGTGCTGGTGCTGTTTTAGGCCCTAGAAAAGTCACCCAAAGATGACTGATTCTGAGATGCTTCCCCCAGGCCCATGTTATTATCCCATTGGTAATAACACACCTCCCTTCTGTTTCCTGCTTTACTTTCATAAAGAGCCTTCATCTGTGTACTGTCATTGAACAGCCATGTGGCAGTAGAACTTTACTGAGCATCTACTATACGCCAAGCTCTGTGCTATATTCAGGGATTATAGGTACAGACAAGACAGCAGGGTGCCTTCCCTGACTGGGGCACCTAAGGATGGTGACTGGTCAAGAATCCCACAAACATCACTGACACCTGATCAGTGACCAGAAAAGGGACAGAATAGAGCCCTCTCTAGTCCTACCAGAGTGGATAATGGGGAACTAACCTAGTTAGGAAGGTGCGATGCTTGGCTGAGACCTGAAGGAGGAATGGAATCCTCTTGGTGAAAGGGAAAGGGCTGAGGAAGAGCATTCCCACAGCGGGAAGAGCACGTGCAAAGGCCCTGAGGCAGGAGAGAAAATACTGTGAACTGTGGAGGAGGTAAAGTACGGCAAAGCCTTGTTTTTTACAGATAAGGAACTAAAATCTAGAGAATACTTGGTCAAAGTCACACAACAGGATCAGGACCAGAACTCAGACTTCTCATTCAAACTCCACACAGAGTCCTCACAGCTCCAGGGTGTCCCTTCCCAGGCCAGGCTGGGATGTCAGTGAGGCCAGCAGGGCAGGGCTGGCTCCTCCAGGCCAGTGCAGAGCAGCTAATGCTGGAGAACACCTATTCCCACAGGATTGCCCAACCGGAGCCACAGCTTGCCCACAGCAAACAGGGCCCCATAAGCTGTCATGCTGGCAATGCTGCTCCAATTGGCACCTCAGGGTTGTCTGGGCCAAGATTTAGGCAGGAGAATGTCCAAGGAACATCCCAGCCCAGCCAGCAGAGCACAGCTGAGTCAGCAGGCACCACACCTTGCAGAGGCTTCTTGGAACCCCACCCCAGCCAGCAGGAAGAAAGGAGGCTACACAACCTTGACAATGACAATGAAGCCAGCCTGTCATTCAGTTGTTTTGTTCAAATAATTAACATTTGTCATGTGCCGGGAGACTGCTTTAGACACTGCTCAGAGCAGGAGATGAGAAGATGTGTAGGTTAAGCTCCTGCTTGTCACCAGGAGGCTCTCGGTCCCACCCCAGCACTTTGCTTTATTTCCACCACTGGACTGATCGCTACCTGCGTTTACTCCACGTGGCGACCTGCCTACTGTCTGTCTAGCCCACAGAAGGCAGAGGCCACAAGCACAGAGCCATCCTTGTCCGCCTTCTCCCGCTGTCTCTCCAGCTCCCAGTACTTTGATATATGATCGTGGAGGGAGTGAACAGGAAGAAGAGGAATGCATGATTGCCTCCAGGGAAGGAAGAAGATAGGCCAGGCTTATTCCCATCATCTGTGAGTGGGCAGTAGGGCCTCCATCCAGTCTGGGGAGAAGTCTCACCATGGGAAGAGGGGAGAAGTGAAGCCCACCCAGCAGTATGCAGAAGAAAAACAACATGACACAGTGTATGGGGCTGAGAAAGAGAGAACGTCCAGGCTTCCCCTCGTTTCTGGTTATGACTTCTGATTCCATTGTGACTCCACTGTGATTTTAAAAAAAACTGTCAGAGTCAGCACTGCCTCCCGGCAAGCCCCACCTGCAGATTCAAGGAGTCTCTTCCCAGGAACTGCTCAGCCTAAGGGAGGACTTGCCAAGGTGACACTCCAGCTCCTGGGGCAGCTGTATCCAGTGTTTAGACAAAGGCTTGGCCCCTTTGTCTGAACTGAGGACAACCCTGAAAGGCTATTCCCACTTCACAGCTCCCTGTGGGGCCGGCTGAGGCCTATGCTGTTAGTGCACCGGAGTTTAACTTCTCTGGCCAGTTATGCATCCCTGAGTTGACCCTAATAATCTCCTGCAGGCGTCTCTTATGGTCCTTCTTCCAGGAAACCCAACCTAAGACACCCCCCAAGATGCACTTTGGAAACCAAGGAAACTCAAGCAGGATCTCCACCCTGGGCCGGTCCCACCAGCTCTGAGTCAACCGGTTTTTCCGACACTGAGACTTGAGGAGGCTTCTTGTTGCTCGTCAGAAATGCTCCCCTGCTGATGAAGGACGCAGTGGGCTCTGCCCTGCTGTCCACTTGCAATCCCAGCTTCCCTCCTCCTAGCTACATGACCCTGGGCAAATCTCTTCTGTTTCCTCGTTTGTTTTTTTCTTTTATTTATTTTGAGACACGGTCTCACTGTGTCACCCGGGTTGGACTCCAACTCCTGGGCTCAAGGGATACCCCCACTCAGCCTCCTGAGTAGCTGGGACTAACAGGTGCACCCGGCTTGTTTCCTCATGCATAAAATGAGTTTCTGCCTCCCTGGCCATTGAGAATCACACACATAGATACACAGAAGGTCTTCAAAACATGACTGGGCACTCGGCAAACTCTTTAGACATGTTAGTTCCGAGCTACTGCCATTTTTGTAAGGCATACATTTGTCCACTCACCCTACAGGGACCACAGCATGCCCAGCACACCCGGGCCTGGGGCTAATGACCGGGTGGATGGACAGATGGAGGCACAAGCATCTGGGTGCTCGGAGCCCTGCATGGACAGGTGCGCTCTAGCTGTTCACTTTCCACCATCCCTGGCAGCTTTCAGAATGAAAGACCCTGAGTGGGTGGAAGACATGGTTATTATCTGAACTGTCTGAAAATTTGCTTCTCACTAATTCAGATCACCTAGGGACACACCATTTCCATAAATCAGCCCACCACAATAGGCCTGCCCAGGCGGAGTATAAAGATGACAATAATAATCGTGTGTGTTTATGCAGTGCCTTTGTTCTGCAAAGCTGCAAACAGTCGACAGTCATTATCTCATTAATCCTGGGCCTTCTCTGAAAGGTAGGCAGAGAATAGGCGCCTCGCCCCTTGAAGTGGCAGGAAGACAAGATGGCTAGTCACAGCAGACGCTTACTGACCACCCACTATGTGCTGGGCCCTATGTCAAGGGTTGCCTTAATGTTAACTCATGTAGAACTCGGGGAGGCAGTTGCTATCGTTATCCTCATTTCACAGAGGAGAAAACCAGAATCTGAAAAGGTTAAAGAAGTTGCCCAAGGACACGTGGCCAGCAAGGAGAGGAAGCAGGACTCTACCGCAGGGAGTGAAGTCTCTGAAGTCACACCTGTGGATGGAAGACGCTGACGTGGTGGGCTCAGGCCAGCCACATGTTCTGGGAAAGACCTACGCCCCTCGACTTTGGGGGCACATCTGTACTCCAGTGTGGCTCTTGCTTGCTGGCTGACATTGACCCCAAACCAAGAACCACGGCAAGCTATTGCAGTCCTTTGGAACTTGGTCATCAGAGCAGGCCTTGACATGGGGTTGGGGAGAACACAGGGCACTGGAAGCAATGGAGGGTGCCACCAAGAAGGTGAAGGAACACAGTACAGGGACACCTTTCCAGCCTCAGCTCCCACATCTGTAAGATGGGGACAATAATAGAACCAGCCTGAGCAGGGAACTAGGAGTCCCTTTAGTTCAAGGACTTTTTTACCCTGCAAGGAGTCCAGGCAGCAGCTATGAGGATCTCTTAAAAAGGACTTGAATCCCACCACATGCCAGCATAAACCTCCCCCTCCTAGTGGCTTTCTACCTGACCCCTTCCCTCGACAGACAAGCTCCATGTCACTGGGCCCTGGCCTCTTTCCCCCTCCCCCGGCCATGTACCAAATACAGTGATTCTTCTGGGCCCTTGAATATCCCCAATTCCATTCCAAGTTAAGTCACTTGCTCCAGGGGGCCTTTCCAGAATGCCCAACCTCAGGGAGCCCGAGTCACCTCTGTACATCCCTGCTATAATTCTCTTCTTGGTCTCGTCACTGGCTGATTTGTTCTTGTTAATACATTTATTCACTTTTCTTTTCTCTTCTAATTAGAATGTGGGCTCCATGCCAGGGTGGTTTATGTAGGATTTGGTCATGACTCCATCCCCAGCCTGGAGGATAGTAGAGGTCTCAATAAGTATTTTGAATGAATTATAGTAAGTACCACTCACAGAGCAGTTATTACACATCAGGAACCACCCCTGAATTGCTTGTTAAATCCTCCCCGAGTCCTGCTGTAGGGCTGGTCCTATTATCATCCCCACAGAAGAGGAAGCTGAGGCAGGAAAGGTTAAATAACTTAGCAGAGTCACACACCCAGCAAATGACAGACCAGGATGCAGATCGGTCCAGCCTCTTGGTCCATGCTCCACACAGCACACTGCAGTGAGAATGTTTCTCCCTGCCTGTAGGACATGGCCCCAGCTCCCTGAAACTCTGCACAAGGCTTTCACAAGTGGATCTAACCTCCTTTCCAACCTCGTCTGTTGCTGTTCCCCAACGATGCACACATTAAGTCCCAGCCCTGCCTTCTGCCCTCTCTCGTCCCTGCCATTTGCCCTTGCTGCTCCCACTTGGAGCCAACTCTTCTTTCACCCTGCAGGGGCCAGCTTAGATCGCACCTCCTTAGGCAGCCTCTGCAGACTCCCCAGGCCTCGGTCAGATCCCGATCAGCATCCCCAGATCATCCTGCACTGCCCTATCCTTGCCTGTGGCCCATCTGGTGGCACATGCCTTCACCTATCTGCAGAGGCTCCACACCCATTCTGTTGTTTCAGCAAACTCTGTGACACACCCACTGGGAGCCAGCCTGCAATTCTAAGTCCTGGGCAGACAGCAGGGGACAAACCAAAGACTTATAGCAAGGGAGACATACAACAAACAAAAACACAACACAATGTCAGGAAGATGATGATGACAAAGGTGGAGTAGAAGAGCTGAGAATCATGGGATGGGGCTATGGCAGAATGCCCAGGGAAGGCTGTGTATTCACTAATCAGGGACTGAATGGTCCACAGACTTCTTTGCTCATACGCCCCTGTAATTCTTATGCATCCATTCCCAGTATGGATTATATCTAATCTATAATTAAATACATACAGTATACTATTATGTACTTATATATGTACCATATATCATGTATACAGTATATGTATCTACACACACAGTATACGTCTGTACAAGCATGTTATATAGGTCATCATGAAATATACACAAAACATATAAATACTGAAAGGATGAGAAAATAATCAATAGGAAAAGCTGTTCTGGCCCCTACTGTGCCACCATCCTGCACACCTGTGCATGCACCCTGTTTTGGAGACTATTGTGCCAGAGTATCAGGTTGGCTCAGTGTTAAAAAGGAAAACTCACACAAAGAAACAAGGCTGCTCCCTGAGCCTACCTAATTATGCACAGCAGGCACCTAAAAATAATTTATTTGCTGACTCAGCATGGGGTTCCATAGATGCTAGGTGAGCCAGGTTCAGACGGGTCATTTCCTCATTCTGGGCCTCAGTTTCCCCATCTGTAAACACAGGGTCTGGTCTAAGCCCCAAGGGCCTCTCTGAGTCCACACAGGCATGAAACCTAGGTTCAAGTTCGCTCATCCTGAACCCCACCACTGTTCCCTGACCAAGAAGAGGACAACTCAGTCATGTTAGGACGCACAGCCAAGTTCTGGTGTGAGCAGGGCTTTCATTTGCCAGCCTTTCATTGATTTTTACGAGTTTACCCAGAAGGAAAGGAATGCAAACAAAGAAACGAAGGCACTCCATCCCTAATCCCAGCAAATTATGCAGAGATTCAGGAGAGTAATGAAAACCATAAAGCATACTCTGAAATAAGAGCTCCCAATCTTCCATAATCTTTGGTGATAAAATACAAAACAGCAAGCCAGTGACACCCCTTCATAAATACCCAGTCTGTTTACTAGTGCTCAGTTCAGAACACATTTGCCAAGCGCTGAGAACCTGTTCTATTGTGCTGCACCCCGGGAGTGAAGGCAGGTCCTTTAAGGGTCACAGATGAATCACAGCATCACGAAATGCCAGGGCTTCAAGGGTCCCGAGAATTCTGTTCCCGCTGTAAGGTAGATGAAGACTGTAGGTCTGCTCCCCTTCTGGATCGCAGCCAGACACAAGGTATGAGGGTGAATGTGGGTAAGCCCAGTGTTCCCAGGCTCAGAGAACTCGACCTGCCCCAGAGCTATGGAGCAAGGAGGGCAGTGAGACTCAGGGGCAGGGCTTCCCAACAGCCTGTTCCATAGACCCTTGTCCTTCTAGAAGGCTGAGTCAGTCTTTGTCATCTCTCTGTCACCAACCACCTCAGCACCAGGCTTTGCTGGTAGTGGGTGATGACTAATTCTGAGGAAGGGAAAAAGGGAGTGAGAGAGGAAGGGAAGGTGGAGGAAATTCAATTTATGCTCACACTGACAACAGTGCTGACAACCAGCGTTTGCGGTTACAGAGCAACCAGTTCTTTAAGTGCAACATCTCACCTACTCTTCCAGCAGCCCCGCTGGCAGGATCTATGTGACGGGCGGAGGCTGTTATTATCCCAGTTGTACAGAAGGGAGAATAGAAGCCCAGAGAGGTCCAGCAACTTGCCCAGGGTCACTCGGCAGGTAGAGGGTAAGTGCAGGACGCCAGCTTTGGTGGCTTCAGTGCTCAGCTCCCACCCCATTCCACCTGCCCCTGGGTCCAGCAGTCACACTTCCTACATCCTCCTGACACTGTCTGCTGCTCTGTGCTCGAAGGGCAGGAGCAGCTCTCACATCCCAGTGACTCTCATTTTGCCACCTCCTGAGGAACCCCTATGTCTATCCACAGGGCAGGGCATGCAGCCAAAGACCCATCAGGGGACATTTTCACAAGGGACAGAAGATTCATGTTCACTTGCAAAGGCAGATGGAACCAAAACAGTTAGTTGTAGGTTTGGGCATGAAGACTCAGGATAGGGATGTAAAAACAAGACAACAGGAAGACGAGAAGCTCAAGGGTGGTAAGGGCCTGTAGGGGCACATGCGGAGGTGTCAAGGCAGGAGCCAAAAGGATGGGACGGTGGGCTTCTCCAGGTGGAGGCCCCAAGGGGATCCCCTTGCTGAAACCTTAGAGTTATGTATCCCCCCAGAGCCCCATCTATAAAACAGGACAGTCACAGCACCTGCCTTACAGAGTTGTGATAAGGATTAATCAGAATCCTTAAAGCAGGGGTGTACATTGCTCTACACACAGGGCCTGGCATATGGTAAGTGCTCAAGAAGTAATGGCAATCGGTGGTGGCAGTGGTCCCGTCACACTAAGTGATGCACAGAGGAAAGGAGGCAAAGAGATGAGCAGGTTAAGATCTAAAGATGGAGCAATCATGTCACCTCCTGATAGTTAAGTGACACAAGTTTAACAGACCACATCTGAATACGGCCAAGCCAAAGAAAGTGGTTAAGGGACACGCCCACAGCTGAGTCATAGGCATTCTCTGGACAGAGACCACAGCTCAATCGCCTGATATTCCAGCCCCCGGAACAGGCTTTGCACAGGGTGCTCCACTAATATTTCAGAAATTTACAAGTGACTGGGTCCCCTGAAGTCTGTAAGGCAGAGGTTCTCAACCTGTGGGTCGTGACCCCTTTGTAACAATGAAAGAAAATATACTGCGGCATTAGGAAGGTTGAGCACCACTGCTGTAAGGAGATTGTAGCCCTACTTTCTCCCTTTATTTGGTTCATTTTCACTTCCCGTCCTGCTTATTCATCTACCTTCTTCTCAGATTTGTTGAACATCAAGTGTGTGTGGTGATCTTTCTAGAAACTAGGAGGGTACTTGAAAGAAGTCCAGGATGGGACTGTCATTGAAGCGACTGGACCTAAATGCTGAACAACCAAAACGTGGGCACATACGCTCGGCCCCGTCCCACCACCGTCCCCCAAACAAGGCCTCCCCCTTGCCTGTGTGGGCCGTGCAAAGAGGTAATAATCCTGTTTCTGCTTTTTTCAGTCCCAAACCATCCAGAAGAAGACCATGATGTGGGTTTACACTAGCTCAGCAAAGAGTTACTCTTCTACCCGGGGACCACCAAGACTCAGAGCCGCAAAGAGGAACAGCACTGGGTCTGAACCTCAGGGTTACCTCCAGTACAGGGGGGCCTCCCAGGATACAAGACACTTCCACAGAGATCCAGGAGCAGGGGATAGCAATGAGGCAGGCTGGGATTCCTGAGAAGTAAGTGAGGAGCTAGAGATTGGCATGAGAGCTGTGTACATGGGTCATTACGAAAGTTTTGAGACACACAGAAATCAAGAAATGTAAAATCTGCCTGGTTCGAAATAAATGAAGCCCTCCCAGCAACACTAATAAAAGCCGAGCAATTTGAAACTTACACGGGTGAATCAGAAGGGATGCTGTCGGCTGTGTTTCTTGGAAGTGAAATACTGGATCATAACACGATGTGTCTCAAAACTTTCATAGTGACCCACATCTATGGGATACACACACAGTCTCTCTCACAGAAGTGCTCTTGGGCTCAAGCCCTGTGTCAGGGAAGCATGAGAAACAGGACTGAACAGAGGGAGGAGTTGGGCTGTGACAGTCTCAGCAGAGGCCTGGGCCCTGTCTCCTGGGTGTGAGAAAAGCGGGGATGATTGTTCATGTGGCCTGAGTTGGTGCGTGGGGGCTGGGCTCTTGAACCCCCATGTCAATCAGTCACTGGATGTGGGCTGCCTATGAAGGGGGCACGGACTTTGGCTTGGAAGCATTCCCAAACAGGGTCAATGTCTAAAGGGGGCTACAATCTGAGCGCTGTGCCAGTAGCACTCCCCACAACTGTAGGGACAGATCCTTCAGTCCTGGAGGGATCCTGGGGCCAGCACATCTCTGTGTCCAAGACACTGCAGGTGGCAGCCACGAACACTTCCTCTCCATTAAAGAGCAGGAAAACATAGCAGCGATGAGATGTTGGGCTCTGGAGTTGGACAGGCCTGGGCTAAAGTGGAGAATCTGCCTTTGACACCTCTGGGCACCTCCCCTGCTAACAGCACTGCACATATTCAGCTATTATAGGGCAGATAAACCAGCACTCTCAAGAACAGGCAGCTGTGATCATTATTACACACCCAGGATAACGGAGAAAACTGTTTACTTCAGGCCACAGCAGTACTGTTTCTGTTTCTCAGCCTCACAGAGTCTGCAACATAAACGTAAATTGGTTCATCCAATACACAGAAGGTGCCAAAAAAAGGTATATACATTTTAAGAAAGGAAAACCCTGTATTAAAATCGTAATACTCAATATACAGCAGTCACAAAAGATGAATACGGGTCACAGTGAGCACCTCTTATAACTACAGAAGACAAACATGACTTGAGTATTACCGTGTTTCCCTGAAAATAAGACCTACCTAAAAAATAAGCCATAGCAGGATTTCTGTGCATTTGTTAAATATAAGCCCTACCTCAATAATAAGACCTAGTGATGGGCGTGGCTCTGCAGCGTATCTGCATAGCCACAGCATGCATTTCGGCCGGGAGAGGAAGACATCCCTGAAAATAAGCCCTAGTGTGTCTTTCGGAGAAAAAATAAATATAAGACAGTGTCTTATTTTCAGGGAAACATGGTACACATGTAATACGCTTTTTTTCCCCCTTTCTTAAAATAATATGTTCCCCCTCACCTTTCTTAAAATGTGTATATATATATATTTTTTGGCACCCTTTGTATATTTGGGGCCTACAATTATATGCCGTGAACATTTCTAGGACCCAGGGATGATCAAAACTGAAAAAGCCTGGCCCTCTCAGAGTTCAGTGGAATCAAAGAACCAGTATGTTTGCAACACCCTGTGAACAGAAATACACCCAGGCAAGGGGACAGGACGGGACTGCTAGGACAGGACAGCAGGAGAGGGAGGCTAGTACTGCTTTTACTGCTATTATTTTAAAGGTATATAAATAACCTTGGTGTTTCCAGCTCAGAGAGGTTCCTCAATCCAGGCAGCTAAGAGTTTCTGTGTTTTCCATGTGACCAGGGCAGGCCAAATGACTTAACCTTTCCCCAAAGCCAGCTCCATCCTCCATTCACTCAGGGCTGGAGGGAGAACACAGTCAGAATCTCAGGTGGGTCTGGATACTCGAGCATGAGGAATGATCAAATAATTCACTGCAGGGGGAAGCTGGTATGAAATTTTCATTTGTTTTCCTCCGTCAGAGCCGTTGGCATTCGTCGACACACTCAGATGTCCCTTCCAACACAGGCCTTCTCAAAGACTGCTCCTGAGTGTGGCGGCAGGGTGGTGCCAGTGGGATAAAACATGGGAGGACTCAGGACCCATAAGCAAAGAAGCCACTGGCTTGAGCCCATCCTCCTCTGCCAGGGCCAGAAAGCAAATGCTTTCTTGGGGTTCACTTCATATACATAAAGCATCACTCTAGGGCTGAGCAGACAAAAATCCCTGTCCCAGCGGGCTGGGTGGAGCTGCAGCTGTCAGGGAGAACACAGCTCCTTTTGAAAAGGCCAGGAAGGATGAAAGCATGGAGAAGTGCCTCCCTAGGCCCCAAAGGGCAAAGAGTTGACAAGCCACCCTTGGGCTTGGTGTGGGGAGGGTCCCAACCTGGGAGGAGAGAAAGGGAGAGAGGCGTGAGCCAGGCCTCAAACCCACCTTGCAGGGCAGGGGAGAAATCCTTCTTCCCAGCAGGAAGCGGGAAATGTAGGTTAGACAACTAGGGCAGTTCTGAAGCCGGAACTGTGTCTGCTGCGAAGTCAGGCAGGGGCCGTAAGATGTAGAAAGCAGAAAAGAGAAAGGACCAAGCAGGCCTCAAAGCCTCCAATTTGGAAAAGGAGAAGAGGGGAGAAAAAAGGAGCGATCTGAGAAAGCAGGAGGAAACCTTCTGGGAGGCAGACTGAGGACAGAGGCCGTGGTGGCTGCCAGCCCCCTGCCCTGCCCGGCCCGCTCCTGTAGGGAGGACAGGGCCACAGATTCCAGAGCCCTCCCACCGTGGAGACCTCGGACCCTTGGGCTCACCCAGGCTCGGCCCAGGAGACACGCTAATAATGCTACTGAACAGTCTGCCCCCAGAAAAAGAAAGAAAAAAAGAAAAGTCTCCCCACTGCCCATCGTCCTGCATGCTCGGCAGGCTCCACTATACAACTGATTCCACCTGACTGTGGGGTGCTGGGCTGTGCATTCAGTACTTCTATGAACATCTACTGAGCAGGGATATGAGGCACTAGGCTGGGGGCTTGGAAGGATGCGGACTCACCCAGCCATCCCTCTCTCCCGGGAGGGAGAGTCCTACAGCCCAGACCACTGGGATCCAAAGACTGGCTTCATCACTTCCTGACTGTTCGACCTTGGGCAGATTCCTCCAATTCAGTCTCTATATCTATAAAATGAGGTGCTTAGAAACAGGGAGTGGGGGTACAGAGGCTGGTTGAGGCCTCTGTAGAAGGTCACGGCTGCCAGTTATTAAGCCTCTCCTGCTATGTATCTGGAACTGTCTCCGATGCTTTGTGGATATTGTCACTAAACCTCACAATCAACCCACAAGTGGGAATTGCTTTATCAGGGCACAGATGCGGCAGTGAGTAGGAGAGAACTTGCCAGGGCTTAGCACACAGTAGGAGCACAACCAGTGCAGAGTCAACTCATTCTCTCATCACACGTCTGTGTTTAGTACATGCTACATGTTGTTCTAGGCCAGTGGTTCTCAACCCAAGGTGACCGTGGCCCTCCCCAGGGGACATTTAGCAGTGTCTGGAAACATTCTTGATTGTTAGGGATTGCCAAGATTTGGGGGCAGGGGAGGTGCAAGTATCTAATGGGCAGAGATCAGGGGTGCTGCTTGGCAACAATGCACGGGGCAGGCCTCCAAAAATGAAGAATTGCCTGTCGTGTTGAGACTGGGACCCTTGCTCTGAGCACTGGGGAAACAGCAACTGGGGTGTCCCCAGAGCACACATCCCAGGGCAAGAGGCAGATAATGAACAAGTAAGAACCCCAGTCCCTGGGAAGAAAGGGACTGACTGGCAGATCTCATTCTAGAATGAGCTCTCACTGCTCATCCTAGATGTCACCACTGTCCAGAGGTCCAGTGGTTACAAGTGCTAAGAAAATGAGGAAAGAGAGTGACAGAGCTAACAGGACACAAGGAGACACTGGGAAGAGACTGGAGAGAGGTGAGGAGGTGGACCTGTGGCTGCCCAACGTGAGGGACAGGCCCTGGAGAGGATGCATGTGGTACCCTCAGGGGTAGCAAGAGGTCCAGGTGGCCAAGCACAGGGAACACAGAGGTGAACGGTCATAGGTGAGGTCAGGGTTCCTGTGGCAATTCAGTCGTGTGACATCGTACGACCCCCATGGTAGTATACTCCTGGGGAGCGCAGGTGGTATCCCCACACCCGCTGCAATGAAGCTGAGAAAGACGTCACGTTGAATTGCACTGGGGCTCAGGGGAGGCAGTTTCCTGTATTATGACATTTACATGAGACAAACTGTCCCCGCTTTGTTCTGGTTTGGGGCAGGAAGTGGGTTTAAATGTGCTGTCAACTTTTATTTGGTAATTGTTGGTTGGCTTTCATTCATTTCAGGAGAGAGAATATATAATGACACACATCACCGGGGAGGGAGCCGCAAGGCCTGAAGCTGATCCTGAGTACAATTTCAACACTGTCGTCTCAGTCTTAAGGAGAAGATGGCACGAGGTTGGACAATCAAGTTAGCAAACGCATCCTAGAAAAAGTGCTACATACCCCGTTGCTGAGTATCACGACAGTCGCCAGACGGCTAAGGGGAGGACTTCAAAGGTGCTATGGTAATTTTCAGCAATGAGGTATGCAGCACTTTTTCTAGCATGAGTTTGTGAACTTACTGTCCAACGTCATAATCATTCATTGATCCAACAAAGAGGTACTGAAGTCGGTGGTGCAGAGCTGGCGTGATGCAAAGATGAAGGAAACACAGATTCTTCTCTCGAGCAACTGACAGAGTAGTAAAAACGCATCTTCACGTTTTTATGAAGTGAGGGTACTTTGCAATATAAGGTACAAAGGACCATTTGGAGAGCACTGACAAAGAGCTCTAAAGACAAGTGAGTGACTATTATAAGGCAGGAGAGCAAACAGCTTACATCTCACATACCGATTCTGATCAGCAGTGTTTGCCTAGAACAGTGTTGAGAAGGATCCTGAAGGCCCATCTGCCGCAGTGTGAGGTGCTGTGTGCTCAATAACCCACATCTGCTGTGAACAAAGAAGCCACGTGGCAGAAGTGCTAAGTATCTTTGCCGTCCGAGCTGATGTGGAGACCAAATAGAAATGTAGCTGTAAGACTGCATTACGTCCTTTCTCTCAACGTTTAACACAGAAATGCAGCAAGTATAATGGCACCGTTAACAGGGAAACGGAGGAGGAATTAAAAACCCAATTTCATAATCTAGTGTGTGTACATTTATGCCTTCAACTCTAGGAGTATTTAAAAACGAGAGAAAAAAGCAGGGAATTCTCTGCTATTAAATGAGTAACTACAACAGGCTCATCCAGGCATTACTGTGTGAAACCAGGAGACAGCTGGCTCTGACACTGGGCACACTCTGGGCCTCTGAGCTGAAGGCACCTCCTCAACCCATCCCCACTGCTCCTTTCCCCCAGCGTGTCACAGGAGCCCAGCAGGAGAACGGTGACATCTCATTCTAGAATGAGATTTGCCAGTCAGACCCTTCCTTCCCAGGGACTGGACAGATATCAGGAGATGTCCTTCCACCACCGCCTCCTTCAGGAGACGATTAGCCAGATTTGGGGCTGATTTCCCAAGTCTCCTTTCCCTGGGATCCTGCCCACAGCTCACCTTTCAGCAGTTTCAAGAATCCTGTCAGCATGGTAGACACAACCTAGAGATGGGATTTAGTCTCATTCTGACATGGCAACGTTCCAGAATGATCTCCCCACTTGCTAGTCAAGCTGGGAGTGAGCCAAAGGTAGTGCCTAGGAGCCTGGTTCCAGAGAGAGAAGAAACTGCTTTATTAATATCACAAAGTACAGGGGGGAAAGAGTGTTCTGGATTGGCTGTGCTGGCAGTAACCCAAAATTTAAGCAATCAGCAGGGAAGGGGGGGAGGAGGGGTCAGCGCCCCCCAGAGACACCCTCTGAGGGCCAGCATATGGGGAGGAGGTAGCTGCCCATCTTGGCAGGTGACAGCCCCTCTTCAGCGTGCTGAGGATAACTGCTGGGTCCTCCTGCCTAGACCGCCAGTCTTCCAAGGCCTGGGAGAGAAGGTGAGAGAACAGAGCCACAACCAAGGGATCAAAAGCCCAAATCACAAAAGTTTAAAAAAAAATCCCTTTTTTGAAAGGCAGCCGAAGCAGCACCTTCACAGGGCCAGCTTTGTGCTGCCTTTAAACCGAACTATTTCCAGCAGCACAGGCCAGCCAGCCAGCCCAGAGCCTGGCTGCAAAGCCTTCGGTGCTTCCCTCAAGCCCTGAGCCCAGAGCCCTTGCTTTATTTTGATTTCATTTTTATTTTTTTCAGAGGAGAAGGCTGAGAGGGGTTAGTACAGCCAGGCAGGAATGCTACGTCTCCCTAAAGCCCACGTGCAGAACTGGCCAGGCAGGAGGAGTACCCTGGTGAAACACTCACCCAGCACTCCTGGATAAGCACCTATGGTGCTACAGGCCTCTGTCACCACACCTCAGGGGCCAACTAGGTGACTCAAGGATGTGTTTCATGGAGGCCTCAGCAGTGTCGGTGGAAGTGTGCCCAGCAGCAGGAAAGTCAACGGGAAGCTTCTATGAGCCCCCAGTGGGCACCATGGGGACCCACAGAAATAACTGACTAAAAGCAGTGGATGAGTCAGTAGGGACAAGAGGCAATGACATTTGGGGGGTCAGGGGTAACATGTCCCTCATTTATACCTACGGTAGTAAGACCTGAGGAAAACTCCTTACAGCATGATTAAAGAAAAATCACTGGTGATGGTGACCAAAGTAAAATAACATTTACTGAAAGCCACGCTTTTGCTTATATGCTAACATTTAATTTTGCAAAAATCCTAGGAGGTACATATTATCATGCCTGTTTTGCAGATGGAAAAATGGAGGCTCAGAGAGGTTGAAGAAGATAGACAAGTTCACTGGCTGGTAAGTTGTGGGGGCCAGGACTGAGTTTGGGTTCATTTGACCCCAACCTTTGAGTTCGTTTCACTATGCTTCACCACCTCCTGGCTTTACAGGAAATCATCATGGTTCTACTACTCAGAATACAGCAGACAAATTCTACCAAACACAGAAACACACTCTGTTTTAATTTTTGGACAGTAAGGTCCAGAGAGCTCATAACAGAAGAGAAAGCTGAGAAATAAACCTATGTTTGGAAGAACTTGATTTATGATAAAGGCCACATCTCATCACAATGGGTACAGGAATGTCTCTATAATCATGTCAAGAAAACGATTCATTAAATAAATTTGGATCCCTCCCATTCACCACGTAGAAAAGTAGCGTCTAAGTAGGTGAAAAAGATAAATGTGAAAAGAAAACTATAAAGCTCACAGAAGAGAGACACATTTGTGAACTTAAAGTATAGAAGGCCTCTTAAATAAAATCCCCAAAGCACAAAGCAAATAGCAAAAAGAAAAAAGTTCCTAGATTTTATTACATCAAAATTATGGGATTCTGTTCAACAAAAGACACTATGGGCAAAGTTAACAGAGAGGTGGCAAAGCAGAAAACAAGATTTTCCATGTCTAAACCCAACAAAGGATGAACATCTAGCTACATAAGTAACTGCAACAAATCAACAAGAAAAGATAGAAAACACAATAGAAAAATGGCCTGTGAACTGGGATGGGTAGCTCCCAGAGGAGACCGGAGGGGTGAACAAGTAGATGAAAAGAGCTCAAATTCGTCAGTAACAAGAGAAATGAAAAACGAAAGCAACAGTGAGATTCTACATTATACTCAGCAGACTGAGGGAAAAGTAGAATGCTGAGTAATACTAAGTGCTGGAGAAGAGATGGGTAAATGGGAACCCTCACATACTCACCTGCTACTGATTACTGAAACCAAGTACATATAAACTTTATGACCCCCCAAACCCCACTCCTGGCTACAGAGCCTAAAGAGGTGCTTGCACCTGCCCATAAGGGGACAATTAGAAAGCCTGTTCATGCCAGCATTATTGTTTGTGGTAATGGGGAATTAGAAACAGCCAGGTGCCCATCATTGAGTGCTTGCTTACTGTGTGATAGTCATTACACTGTTCACCAAAATATTTCCAGGTTTTTCCTCCACTTAGAATCATAGTAGGATTGCATTTCCCACCCCTTAAGAAGTTGGGGATGACCACATGACTTGTTCTGGCCACTTCTGGACAGAGACTTTAAAAATCAGTGTGCTATTTATCACAGCTTGGACAGAGGGTTTAACAGCCAGTGAGTGATTTGCTGCTTTCTCTTCTTCCTGCTGCAGTGAGTGGTGGAGGCTCCCTCAGCCTCAGTCCCCAAAGCAAAGCTCCCATTGGCCTGAAGGATGTGCAGGGTGGCCAAAGATTGTGGTGTTGTTACTGCCCCACAATTTAGCCTACTTTGAAAGATTCAGCTGTACAGCTATCAAAAGCAATGAACTAGACAGACAGCCAACAACACAGT
Source organism: Galago senegalensis (assembly GCA_963575145.1). Classification (NCBI taxonomy): domain Eukaryota; kingdom Metazoa; phylum Chordata; class Mammalia; order Primates; family Galagidae; genus Galago; species Galago senegalensis. Next base: position 17,826 of record CAUYTI010105356.1, on the reverse strand, counting down.
GAGAACATGGGTGAAAATGATAAAATCAGAATAAGCTCCTTCACACAAGATCATTTCTACAAAGCAATTACACACACACACACACAGAGCAATACTACATGTTTTATAAACATATATACAGGGAGTCCCCAGGGTAGAAACCACTGTAGGTTTGTTCTTTAGTTGAATTTGTATGTGAAATGAGACACGTACATTTACCTATTACCTGTCATAGCCTCTGTTCGTAAGTGCAAGTCATGCCTAAGTGCAATGTTTGTAACTCAGGAGCTGCTTGTATCTATTCAAGAGTATATATTAAACACCTTAGATGGGTACCTATAGGGGAGTGAAGGTCACAGATGATAAAAGAAGAATTAAGAACTAAAGCAAGACAGAAAGACTTGCACTGGTGATGAAACTTTAACAAAGCAGGTGGCAGGGCTGGAAAGACAAAAACTGAGCTGCACCAAGAATGGCAAACTGAACAAATGGCTTTGATCTCCTGTGCCTCCACTATTTGGGGAGGAGTTGGGAATGCCCTCTAGCTGCATGACAGGACCTCAGCTGAGGGCAAATGTCCAGCTGCAATGGCCCAGTGAGCAAGCACACAAGTCCTGCTCAGGCCCACACCTGCAGGAGTGAGGCAAGGCTCTCAGTTGAGTGCTCCTCACAGCCTGAGTTTGCAAAGCCTCTCTTTTCTGGCCCCAGGATGCTATCAGCTCCCTTCCTAGCCAGAAAGAATCATCAGTGATTCAGATGAAAGGCATTATTTTCCTTTTCACACATTAAAAAATATACATTTTCTGTTAATTGGGTACCAATATATGCTCAATGTGAATTACATTTTCCACCCCATTTTCATTTTAATAGTAAAACACATTTGCTAAATATCCCAATTAGAGTTGAAGAAGAGGCCATGCTTCACTCTTAAAGCTGCATTTTCACTAATTTGGCCTCCTGTTAAGGGTTGAGGAGAGATGGCAGCTCTCAGGCCTAAGTGCTGCCCTCCTCCTAGCCCACTGCTCAGCAGGCATGACTGATCAATCTCCGTGCACTTTTCTCCCAAGTCTGCATCTTTTTTTGCAGCCTCAAGTGGCATCCTGTGGAGTTGTTTCCTGGTGTTAGATTTTTTCCTTTTTTCACTCTTTTTCCTTTAAAGAGAGTAGAAAAGGAGGAAAATGTTCACTCTTCTATTCCTACAAGCCTTATTACACCCAAAGACCTTACTAAGATGCTTTCTCTGGAAAATAGTTGTTTTCAAAGTCCCTGATTTCCTCCCTTAATTATTCATTCAATAGTTGTCAGCTAACTGCATACTATGTGCTGGTGCCTGGGTGCTGGGCACTGAGAGATACTGACAAGGGGTTCAAGCAGGAGTAACCAACCAGCTGGGAAGGAGAAAGAAAGTCTTCAAAGAGGAGGTGGCATATTCTCAGAAGCCTTCTAAACTACTGAGAAGTGTCAGGGTTCCAGGGGGAACCCAACCCAGGCTGGGGAATGACAAGGGAGATGGTGCTGAAGGAAGAGGGAGACTTCACACCCACTTAATGCATAAAGTCTAGGCACTATAGAGAAATCAGCCTGTTTAACTCTACAGGGAAGGTGCTCATGGAAACAATATTATTGTGGGATGTGTGGTGTGTTCTCCTGATGTCTTATCCCAATTCTGGCTTTATTATCTCCCAGGGGTACCTTTGGGTGCCTAAGCCAACAGTTGGTGGATCCCAGTGTTGGCTGCCAACATCCTTTGGAGGCTGTCAGATTGCATGAATGCCCCCCAATTGTGAATGGAGTCCAACCTTTCATGGGGGGGGTGTCACAGTTGCTTCAGGTGGCATCATCCCCTGCAACAGGCGGGGTCACTGACTGTGGCACAGTTGTCTGCTATGATCTGTGTGGTGCCACGCTGGACCTGCCCCACATTGGAAAACCTCTCACTCTCTGATGCCTAGAATTGGAATCTCATCGTGGGAATGCCACTTTAGGGAGGGGAAGATAGGGTAGGACAGGGTGAGGGTCACAGAAGCCAACGTTGACTGAGCAGCTACGATGTGCCCACATTGGTAGATATTTACATCAGCTCGTTCAACCCTCAAAAACCCTGGGAGGCAGGGAGGAGTTGAAGAAGACATTCCAAATGGTATCCTATAGCTGGATCCAATCAAAATGTGACATCATGATGAAACAGGTGGAGAGAAGAGGAAAAGCTCTATCTTTGGTTGTCTACTCTGTGTGTTAAGTATCCAAGTATGTGATCTCTCTCGGACTCCAAAAAAATCTGAAAAGTATTATTATTTCCACTTTACAGATGAGAAAGCTGAGGATCCAGAAAATGTGTTCATCATCATCATCACCATCACAACACAAATAACAGCTACTATCCATGGGTGCTTAACTTTGTATCAGGCTCTGCAAACATTTTATATCTATTATCTTATTTAGTTATCACAGCAACCCTGTGAGGTGGGCACAACTCTGACCACTTTAACTGTGAAGTCACTGAGTATCGTCTAAGAAAGGTTAGATAACCTGTTCAAAATCATGCACTCAGTAGGTGTTGGCTCTAGGACACAAATTCAAGTCTATGTGACTCTAAGACCCTGTTATCAAATACTGCTAATGCTAAGACCATATTCTCAAATACTTGCTAACCTCCCAAATGTGTGCTACCTACTGTGTGCCACAGCAACCACGGTGACAGTGAGCAACACATACACCTGCCAGGGGAGTCCACTTGGGCCTCTTTGAGTATGTGGGAGTTATTCCTTAAATCCAATCTTAAAAAGAAAGAAAAACCAGCTCCAACAAAAATTAAAATAATATTTTGGCAGTGCTGGCCTCCCACAACAGCTCATGCTTACTTCATGCTTTCCCTGTGCCAGGCACCCTTTCTCATAAGCACAGTACGTACAGTGGTGGACACACTGCCGCTCATCAATATTCTCTGTTTCCCTTTTCTTCACCTTACATTCATGCATCGCAATTTGCTTTGGCCAATGAAGTGTGAACAGTGATTTGTGGTTTGCGATTTGTGTCACTGTCTTTGGAAGTGTTTTGAGAATCAGCACATAATTCTCCCTAATCTGTCTTCCCTGTTGCAGTGAGAAAAGAAACACGTTGGTATGAATGGGCTGTAAAGTTCAGAGGCATGGAATATGTCCAGGCAACACATGGAGGGCAACTGCTCTGGAGTCCTTCTAGACCTTCACAGAAATTCATGTGAATGATAAATACACATTGGTTGCATGAAACCTGTGAGGTTTGGGGCTTGTCTATTATTGCAGCATAACCTAGCTTATCCTAACTACTAATCATTAGCTCCACATAACGACTCCATGAGGGCGGTGCTGTCATTATCCCCATGTTTTATGCAAATGAAACTAAGGCAAAGAAGGGTTAAGTAACTTGCCAAAGATCACAGAGTTTGTAAAGGATAGAGTTAATTGGGAACCCCAAGACTGAGACTCCAGAATGCAAACTCTTAATCCGTATCCTACATTTCCTCGCCAACATTTTTACCAGTCAGAAATACTAATGCATAAACATCTAGGTCTATAAATTTCTTAGTATAGCTTAGCTAATGTTTAAAGAATAAGAGAGCCATAACAACATATAATCAAAGAAATACCAGAATTGCTTGCTTTAAAAAAGAAGAAGAAAACAGCCTGGTTTCATCTTGCAAGGCAAATTAAAATTGAAAATGGGTTACAACAGAGGTGACTGTTCTTTGAAGAATTGCCTGGAACAGAAGAAAGCCACATAAAGAAAAACTCAGTTTCTCTTCCTTTACTCAATTCCTTAGAGTCTACCCTAACAGGCAATAGACACAATTAAAAGTCTAATTAACATTCTCATCCCCCTTCTCAAATTATGTTTTCCTTCTAATCAGAAAATTATTTCTTTAACAGATTCATTGTTTTCTCCCCAAATCAAAGCAGACCCTTAATGAGTCACTGCAATCCTTAAGTCAAAGAGAAATCATCAGAAACCTCCCTTCGTGAACTCAAGTGTGTTTTTCTCAGTCCTCTTTGAAGCAAGGACACTTGTCAAAGTCCCCTCTGTTGTGTGTGGTCCATCATAATTGCTGCTCATGGTAATTTAGGACACTTGGTGAAGTGGTTCTTTCAAAGGCAATTAATGAATTTCATGGGAACAGGGCTGGTCAGAAGGTCCATCCCAGTGCTATTAGGGGCATGCCATTGCAACCTGGGGACAATGACATGCTGACAGGTATGGCCTTAGCTTATTCTTCCTCTGAAAATTGACCTTTCAAAGGCAAGTGATGCTGACTGGCAGGGGGCTATTATAGCTAAGAGAGAGATTGGGCTCTGGTGTCCGGCTGCCTAGGTTCAAATCCCAGCTCTTCTGGTACTAGGTTAGGAGATGTGGGACAGCCTTAATTCTGTAGCTCTCAGGTTCCCCACTTACAAGATGAAAATGGACAAAATATCTATCTTATTATCCAGAAAATCAAAAGAGATGTATGTAAAAGCACAATGCTTAATACAAATTAGCCATCCTTTTTACAGTGATTATTGGAGAACACTTATTCCCCTCGCCTGATTCCCCGCCAAATAGGACATCCATTTGTATAAGATCCCTGGCATTTCTGTACTCCCATACTCCTTCCCTAGGAAGGTGGAATGACTCATCTGACTCAGTAAGTTTGAGAAGAGGGGCAGTCATATTCAGCTTATCCTCCTTAGGATCCAGCTGCCTAAGGGAAGTGAGAATTCTGCCAGACTCCTGTATTGCCAGTTTCTAGGGTGAGGGCCACAGTTTTCCAGCATAGCCCAGGAGCAGGTGTTTACCCCTTATCAGTTGCAGGGTTCAGTATTAAGAAGCCAACCAACTGCTGTGGCACAACTAAGCCACTGTCTTAGTCTGTCTGAGCTGCTATAAAAGGAAAAATAAATATCATTTTGAATAGCTCAAACAACAAACACTTCTTTTTTACAGTTCTAGAGGCTGGAAAGTCCAAGATCAAGGTGTTGGGAGATTCAATATCTGACATGGGCCAATTTCATGGTTCATAAACAGTGACCTTCTCACTGTGTACTCACATGGTAGAAGGGGAAAGCAAGCTATCTGGGGGTCTCTTTTATAAGGGCACTAATCCCATTCATGGGGGCACCATCCTCATGACTAATCATCTCTCAAAGACCCCATCTCCTAATATCCTCACCTTAAGGAAAATTCAACCTATGAGTTTTGGGAAGGACACAAACATTCAATCTTTAGCAGCCACATTCTCCAACAAAGTCTTTATTAGCAATAAAAATGACATGTTGATATCTATCTCCCTGACATATCCTCTGTCTCCTTGAGCTATATCAGCACGAGTATAGGGAAAGGAGGTGCTACTTATCGAATTTTCTCATACCTTAATAGTTGTCACTGCAGTCTTTCTGGAGGGCATTCAGGTCTTTTATGAGCTGGCTGGTCAAATCCAGCAATTCCACATTTAGGACTGTATCCTCAGGATATAATTAATCATAGATGGAAAGCTACAGTGCAGAATAACCTAATCCAGAACTGCTTATAGAATTGAGAGATGAGAAATAACGTAAATGTCCAGTATCACAGGACTAACCATAAGAGAGAACATTATGCAACCATTTTAAATGATGTTATCAAAGAATCTATCATGACATACGTGTATAAAGATGTTCATTATCTTGTAAGTGAAAAGGGCAAGTACAAAACAGTATGTACACCACAGTTCCACTTTGTAAAGAAAAAATATAGATGCATAAACATATGGGGAAAAAATATACACCACGTTGATGACACTGTTTATCTCTAGAGGGTTGAATGGTGGGTCATTTATAATTTTTCCTTTTATTGCTTATATAAATGCTCTAATTTTTCTCCGATATACATGTATCTAGAAAGAGGAAAAGAGGGTGTTTTTCATTTTTCAAAAAGCCAGGTGCCCAGTGACATGGAGAGAACTCCTTTGGAGAGCTCAACCTGTGCTCCCCGCCTTCAGATGGGCCTGGCTCCTCTTTGGAATCAGACCCATTAGGAAACTAGGAGTATGCTCAGGTAGTCGATCGCCTTCCCTGACTTTACCAGGTAAGGGATTGGGGTTCTGACTGTTCAGAAAGAAGCCAGGGCAGGGATGTGTTGGAGACTGGGGCACTTTCAGACAATCAGTGCTGGCTGGAGAAGGGAGGTGGTGACCAAAGCAAGGAAGCTAGAACTGCCTAGAAACAACATTCAGAGAATGGGAGCCTAAGACTTTGGGGCCTTCACTGCCCACAGGTTAAAGTCCCAACATCTCAGCATGGCATTTGAACCCCTTGTGATCTGACCCCAGCCCTATCTTTGCAATTTTACATCCTACCCTGCTGGCTGGGTTCCAGACCAATAAAACACTTGCTGTTATTCAAATAGTCCACACCCTAATTCCTTAAGGCCCCTGAAGAGCTGTCTCCTTTCCTCACCTTTCTCTAATCACCTCCCATCTCTTTCTGATGGACTCCTATTCATCCTGCAAATCCCGACTTGGCTATCGCCATCTCTAGGAAGATGCTCATCATGTTCATTTTCCCAGTGCAGTTTGTTTAGACCCTGATTATAGTAGTGACTGTACAGGGTGATAACTACCTAGCTATGGTTTGTGTCCTATCAGCCTTGGGGCTCTCTGAGAGCAGGGACCATCTATCAGTGGACCCTAATAACACAGAATAAGTCTGGCACATGGTGGGCATCTGATAAAATTTTGAGGTAGAAAGAAAAGAAAGAAGGAATGATGACAGGAAGAGAGTGAGGAAGGCAGGGAAGATGAAAGAAGAGAAGAGAGAAAATTGGCAATAACCCCACTGCCACACTGGTGCCCAAACCAGAGGCTGGCAGATGACCAGGAAAGTGGCAGAGAGAAGTGGAACAATCCCTCTTGGTTCAAATTGAGGTGAGATCAAGTCCCGGTTCAGGGCAGGTACTTAAAATTTTTGAGCCTTGGTTTTCTTGTCTGTAAAATGGGAATGACATAACCCTACTTGACAAGGTTAGAAATAGAGGCAGTCCCCGGGCTACAAAGGTTTGCTCTTCAGTTGAATTTGTATGTAAGTTGGAATAGGTACATTTACCTGTTACCTGTAATAGCCTCCATTCTTAAGTGCAAGTCGTATGTCAGTTTTATGTTTGTAACTTGAGGGCTGCCTGTGAAATCTATGGTGCCCAGCACATAGGAAGGGATCAACACCTGAGCACTGTCATTTGGTAACTCATAGACTACTCTGTGACTCCAGTCTGCCTGGTGACAGGTTGCTATACCGATCTCCAGAAATGTTTTCATTCTTATATGACATCATGCAGGAGGGAGCGCCAATCCCTGCCGTCAGGGCTCTGCTCCATGTGGAGCCAGCACACAGCCACATCCCAGACATCTACTGAGCAGCAGAGCTGTCTGGCTGCCCTGAGCCCAGAGTCTGGGGGCAAAATTTAAAAGGAAACAGGTGCCTAAAAACCCAGAGGACTTACAGCAACTGCATATGTATCTAATGGGCAGTTATTTCCCTTTTTGAGGCCTCAGTCTTCTCATCTGTCAAATGACAGGCCTGGACCAGATGTCCTAAGGGTCTCTCCACCCTGATAGTCAATGACAGACAGCCCTGTCTTCCTGCGTCCTACCTTTCACCCTGCAGTCACCCAACCTCAGCTGGAGCAGGCATGGCATCTGACTTTTTTTTGGTCTGAATGTCAACTTTCAGCTGCTGAGTTGATGGCATTTCTTGTTATCAAGTGGTCAGGTCAATAATGATGCCACTCTGTCCTATGTCACACCTGCTGCTGCACACAGCCCACCAAGAACATGGAGGAGACAGCAGACTCTGCAGAGACTGCTGGGGTGGCCTGGATGTTGCAGAGCAATGGCTCCCACATCTTAGCAGGTATCAGAATCCCCAGGGAGGTCTCACTACAACAGATTGTGGACCCCACCCCCAAAGTTTCTGATTCACTGAGTCTAGGGTGGTTCAGGGACCACACTTTAAGAATCATTATTTGGGACAGGAATCCAAAACTTTTCCAAGATCTGGCCTCCACTCCCCATTACCTGGTTGAATCCATCTCCTACACTTTCCCTCCTCAACCCATTCCAACCAGCCTTAACACTATTCTCCAAACATGCCAGGCACATTCCTGCCCCAGGGCCTTTGCACCTACTGTCCCTGCTACCTAGAGAGCCCTTCTCCAGTTATCTGTATAGCTCATTCCCTAACCTCTTTGAAAGTCTACTATAATGTCACTCCCTCAACAATGCTGTTTCTTGCCATCCCAACTAAAATCACCATCTCCCAACATGCATATCCTCATTCCCTGCTATATTTTTCTCTGTAGCACTTATCCCCACCTAATATATTATATATTTTATTTTATTTATATTTTCACTTATTTCTGTCTCCCCCTCCCTGACTAGAATGTGAGCTCTATTGAGGGCAGAAGATTTCATCTGTGCTGTTAGGTGCTATATCACAGAAGACTGTCTGGTCCATTGCAGGTAATTTAATATTTTCAAGAGGAAGTGAAAGAAAAAAGGGCAGGAAGAGAGAGAGGCAAGGGAGGAAGGGAAGGAAGAAAAAGAGAGGAGGGAAAGGAAGTCGCAGAAGGAAGCAAGGAAGGAAAGAATTTCACAGACATACAACTTCTTTTGATAGCTGTATGACATCAACAACGGGGGTGCCAACTATGGTATCCTGCCAAGTAAGAATTTTAAAAGCTTGGAGACATCAGCTACCATCTCCTATCCCATCAGGGCCTCCCAGAGAAACCAGAGACTGCAGAGCACACGGCAGCCTGAGAGAACATGTGCCCTGCACAAGCATGGTGCCAGCATGCTCTGAGCACCATCATTTCATGAAAGAGAAGACATTTTGGTTCTAGTACATTTCAAGTAACAGAGCCGGGGCAGTAAATAGATATCACTTTAAATGCCCGCTCTAAATGCCCAGGGCACTGGGTGGAGAAGGATGCTGGAGCCGCCTCTATGGAGCAGCTATATGGGAGCACACATAGGCCATATGTTTGCCATTCTTGCAAAAGATACCCCAGAAATGCTGACTAAATTCATGAGTGTCATTTGCCTGGTGAATGTGCCCATAATATCCTGGCTGTCTAAGTACAGTGACATTTCAGGATGCTACCCAAAGTACATGCAGCGTCCCTAGTCGTAACTCAATGACATTCCTCAGAGTCCTCTCTGAGTTCCTTATTTTCATACCAAGACTGAGTTCAGAGCCCTGCAGACAGCTGGCCCTCAGTCAGTATTTGCTGAGCTGATATGTTTCCCTTTTTAACTCAGCAGTCAGGTGCTAGCTCCAGTGCCAACGCTCAGAGGGTCCCATTCTGAAGCATGTGAGAATCCAGGGGCATCAGCCCAGTGCTTGCACGTAGCAGGATCACTGACAGGTCTTCGGACTTGTCCAAGTACTAAGCACAGCTCTGCGGTCTTGACTGCTGCTGAGACTCTGTGGCTGGGTTTGCTTCTAGAGAAGATGGTGCAGGATTTGTCCAGAGCACTGCTGGACTTTCTTTGAATGCTGAAGGAAGCAGGAAGGCCACAAATGGCACACAAGGTAGGAAAACTTTTGGCCAAAGAAACAACCAGATGCAAGCTGATTTCCTCACATCAAAGTGGCGGGAAGGACTAATCACCAGGGCATCCACAGTCCCACAAACCAACAGCTCCAGACAGCTGGGAGCGTTTCCCACAGAGAACATCAGCCTCCTGCTGTTGCAGTGGCCCAGCCATCAACACCGTGGGGTGCATACATTTGGGCATCTTTTCATTCAGTCATGTACCAAGTGCCTGGAACAGATCTACACAGCTCATGGTGCTCAAGATGAATGAAACCTGGACACACTTGCAATTCTCCACTGAGGGAGAAAGAAAGACCAGCCCATAAACCAATCCACAAATACCACGCTGTTGCCTACCCTCAAGTGGCGGACACGAGCTGGTTTTAGGTGACATATGGATGAACAGTCACATGTTTATTTACTTTCATGTGAATTACAAAAACATAAAATAAAACGAGCACAGCAAACCCTCTGTGTTTTTTTTGGTATAGAACATGGCTTTGCAAAAGAAAAATGTGAATTTGAAGTCAATTTTAATTTCAAGGTTAGACAAGGCCGGGCACTCTGGCTTGCGCCTATAATCCTAGCACTCTGGGAGGCCCAGGCAGGTGGATTGCTTGAGCTCAGGAGTTTCGAGACCAACCTGAGCAAGAGCAAGACCCCTATCTCTATTAAAAAGAAAAAAAAAAGTAGGAAAAATTAACTGGGCATCTGAGGCAAGAGGATCTCTTGAGCAAAAGAGTTTGAGGATGCTCTGAGCTATGAGGATGCCACCACACTCTACCCACGGCAAAAGAGAGAAACTTTGTCCCCAAAAATAAAAAAAATAAAAAAATAAAAGACAAATAATAGCACAAGTGGTAGGGGAAAACTCAGACACACTGGTGGTGGACGAAGGCACAGATGGTTCACAGGGTGGGTTCAAACCCTGACCCTGCTGCTTACCAGGAATGTAACTTTGAATGAATTACTTAATCACCTGGGACCTTGACTTCTTCTTACATAAAGTTATCATGTCTATTTCAAGGGTTCTGATGTATATAGTGAAGCTGGTAGGTGCAAATTCATTATTATTTTATGTCATTACATTATATCCTCCCTGGCCCTGGATAGAAACCTGCAGCTCTGGGGGGGTGAGGGTGGCGGCTGGCAGCACTCAAAGCCCCAAGTTGCAGATCTGCCGTGAAAAGATGGAAACAGATAAGAGAATAAGAAAATGGCTTTGTTTATCAGCCGAAGGAGCTTCGGGGGCTCCCTGATGAGAAAGGAGCCAGCTGGACAGTGGAGGCTCAGGGCTCCCAAGCACCAGCTGTTCCAGGCACTCCAGGTCCCACCTGCCTCACTGGGCTGTGGCCCACACACCCCACTTCCTATGAATGGCATGTCGGAGCCACGCCACAGAGAAATTCTAATCCCACTCAGTTCCAGAGGGGCCCCAAATCACAGATGGTGGACCCAGCTCTGTAGCTCAAAGACCTACAAGAGGAACAAGCGGGGTCTCCTGCAGTGTTGGCAGCCTGATGAGGTCTCTCAACTATAAAAGCCCCTGGCAAGGGAGGGGACTTGGTGCCTGCCTGATTCATTTGAACAAAAGACCTCTCAAAGTTAACTGGGTATAAGAGCAGGTACAGGTAGGTGGTACATCCATGTCCATGCAATGGAATGCTACCCCTTAGCAACAAAAAGGAATGCCATGCCACAGATGAATCTCAAGTTCATAATGCTAGGTGCAAGATGGTAGAGTTAGAAAGCAACACAGTGTATGATGATAGTGATCACAACCTAAAAAAGGCAAAACTATAGGGCCAGGGACTATGTCAGTGAATGGCCGGGGGCGAAAAGTTTACATAGAGATACTACAGCTGGCATGGCTATAATCAAAGATACAGATAATAGCAAGTGTTGGACAAGCATGTGGAGACACTGAAACTCTTGCACACCACGCAGGGGATTGGAAGACGTGCAGCCACTTTGGAAAACAGCTTGACAGTTCCTTGAAAGATTGCACATAGAGTTACCATATGACCCAGCAATTCCTTATGAGAACATATGCCAGCTCGGCGCCTGTGGCTCAAATGGCTAAGGTGCCAGCAACATACACCTGAGCTAGTGGGTTCGAATCCAGCCCAGCCCGCCAAACAACAATGACGGCTGCAACCAAAAAATAGCCAGGCATTGTGGTGGGCACCTGTAATCCCAGTTACTTGGGAGGCTGAGGCAGGAGAATCACTTGAGCCCAGGAGTTGGAGGTTGCTGTGAGCTGTGATGCCACAGCACTATACCTAGGGTGAAAGCTTGAGGCTCTGTCTCAAAAAAAAAAAAAAAAAAAAAGAGAACATATGCTCACAGGAAACTTGTACATGGATCCTCACAGCAGCGTCACTCATAATAGCCATAAAGCAGAAACAACCCAACTGTCCACCAACTGATGAATGGATAAACAAAATTTGGTATGTCCATGCGATGGAATATTATTTAGCAATAAAAAGGAATGAAATACTGATACAGGCTACAGATGGATGAACCTTGAAAACATTATGCTCGGTGAAAGACACAAAGGTCACATAGAGTGTGACCTTGTTTATATGAATGTCTAGAGCAGTGTTTTTCAACCTTTTTATCTCTCAGCACACTTGGACCTATACTCACACTTTGGAGGCACCTTTAAATGATGTTAATTAAAAAAAGAGTTAAAGAAACAAAAAAGAATATACTTACTATGCTTTGAACTTCTTCCAAAATGATTTAATTCGTGATCTTTAAAAATGTTCATGGAATGAAAATCACTGGTCTCGGATCAGCACAATGCATAGAGACAGAAAGGAGATCAGGGGTTGCCAGGGCTGGGGCGGGGAGGAGAGGCAGATAAGAGAAGAGTTACTGTGCCAGTGGCTTAAAGGTAGGGCGCCAGCCCCATATGCCGGAGGTGGCAGGTTCAAACCCAGCCCCGGCCAAAAACTGCAAAAAAAAAAAAAAAAAAAGAGGAAGAAGAGTTACTGCTAAAGGGTACAGGGGCGTCCTTGTGGGGTGATCAAGGTGTCCTAAGACCAGCTGTGGTGATGGTTGAATATATCAAAAACTACTGAATCGCACACCTTCAATTGGTAAATTGTACAGCATCTAAATTACACCTTAAGAAAGTGATTGCAAAACCTGACACTCATCCCAAGGCAAAAAAGCGTCTGAGAGGGATTAACCCTCAAAGGGAAAGGACAAGGGAACTGGGGGAAAGGTAGTGGAACTGTGCTGTATCTTGTTTGTGGTGATGATTAAAAGGCTGTGTTATTTGTCAAAACGCTTAGAAGTGTACAACAAAGATGCCAAAAAACTGGCCTATTCTAAACACTACTAAAGGTGGTGACCCTCTTCTGGTTTACTGCAGTGTAAACCACACTAAGCACTTTATATGCCTTGAATTAGCAATCCCTGAAGGAAACTATTCAAGTATTACCATCCCATTTTACAGAAGTGCAGACTGAGGCTCAGAGAGGTTATATGATTTGCTCAGAATCACAGATAATTGCCCAGGAAATGTTTTTCAAAGCCAGAATTTGAGCCCAGTTCTATCTGATTCCAGATCCCACATCACTGTCCATTGTCTCCCTACACAGCGGACAACCTGGAACATTCCTTGGGCACCTCTCAGGTAGTCTGGGATGTTTAACTGTCCCCTCTTTGCTGCCCCACTGATGCGTTCCTCATGGGCTCAGCCTGTATTATATGGTTCTGTATTCCCCCAACCACGCTGGCACAGAGCCAGACGCACTTAGCTGGCACTCCCTAAATGCCTGGATCGAATGTCATGAAAGAAAGGTGGGGAGAATGCTGTTCAGAACCTCAGAAGAGCAGTCTGCCACAAGCTGACACTGTAGCCATTGGCTTGCATGGCCATCACCTCCCACCGTTGGCTCCAGAGTCTGAGCCAGAGCTGAAGAGCTGGTGACCAGACCTACCACTGGTTCCCTCAGCGCCTGGGGGCAAAACACTCATCCTCTTAGTTGTCTTCCTCCCTCCTAATATTTCTGCTTCTGAAAGAATTTTCCCATCTCACTAACTCACAGTTCTTCCAAGCCGCTGGACAACCTCAGTACTCAAACTTTTTCACTGTCTCCATTCCCACTGCCTCCCAGGCCCCCACTATATCTTCTCTGTAGCCCCCATTATCCAAAAGATCCTCCCTGCAGCCAGAGAAAAGGCTCAAAAACACAATCTGATTGCATCACTCTCCTGTATCGAGGGTAGCACTAGCCCTTAAGGCTCCTTGTTAAGACTCAGAAGTAGGTGTTGGTTCTCCAGGTAGACCCAGGCCCGGCACTGGGACCCAGGGCTCAGTGTGTAGAGGAGCCGCCCTTAGCTGGGCCTCTTGTGCAGGACACAACCTAGATAACTACCCAGGGCAGCCCTTCAGCGTATGCCCACCTCCCTGAGAACAACACCAATCACCTCCTGGGGCCGCTGAGGTTCTGATAATGTGGTCCCGTCTTCTCCGGCATCTTCCTCCTCCAGACAATTCCCCTCCCACCCTGCTCTATGCTCTGTCCGGACAGTCTGCATAGCTCTCAATTCCCCAAGTGTTTCGTGCCTGTCCTCCCTTTGCACAAACTGTTCTCTCTGAGCCTGGAAAACCAAACATCATCAGCTCTTACCTTGGATGTCCCTCCCTTGACCAGAGCCTCGCTTGGCCCCACCAAGACCCCACAGCACCCTGCATCTGCCACCAAATAGCCCCTGTCCCCAGTGGTAAGAGCCTGTTTACTCAACTGTCTTGCCCCCTGGACTCCCAGCTCTGTAAGGGCAGGCAGTTTCTGCTTAGTCACTGCTGTATCTGAAGCACATCCTTGGCATGATGTATTAATATTTATTGAATGGATTAATTAATCACTTAATAAAGAAGTGACTGAATGAAACAAAACGGCTTGCCACAGGATTTCGGATCAGAAAGGGACTTCTGCTAACTCAGCCCAGCCCATCATTTTGCTGGGGAGATTGATGCCTTGGAGAGGGCCCCAAGACTTTCCTCAGGTCAAACCCAAATGGACACGGATGGGGAGAGGACATGCCGTAGTCTATTTTGTGTTGCTGTAATAGAGTATTTGAGATTGGGTAATTTATCATGAATAGAAATTTATTTAGCTCATGATTCGAGACTGGGGAGTCCAAGATCACAGGGCTGCATCTGTCTCGGGCTTCCTTGCTGTGCCATAACATGGTGAGAGACAGAGAACACATGAGTAAGGGAAGGGGCCTGAACTCAACCTTTTTTATCAGGAATTAATTCATTCAGGACAGCACAGCTCCCGTGACCTTGTCACCCATTAAAGGTCCCTCCTCTCAATACTGTTGCATTGCAGATTACATTTCTGACACATGAACTTTGGGAGACACATTCAAATCCAGTAGGTTATTAGGGGCCAGGCCAATCCTCTACCCACCATGGCAAGCAAAAAGAGCAGAAATACCTGCAGCAAACAGGGACACGACTTCAGGAGAACATGTGATGGCCAAGTGCCATAGAACACAGTGGCAAGTTCAAGGCTGTGCAATCCAAAGGCCTGGGGCTACTCATTAGCCACATGGCCCCAGCAAGTAACTCTACCACCCTGGGTCTCCACTTACAGCAGGAGGCAGGGTTGAGGATCAGAGGGACACTAAGAAAAGCACTTTGGCACAGTGCCCAGCACTTACTAACAATTAGAATTTGCTGCAAATCCTGTAATTGAACAAATGCCTCTAAATAACCTTGTGAAGCCCCTTCCCTCCTCCCCTGCAGCCCCCACCCTCATTCTGTCTCCCTGGCCAATCCTATTAGCACAAGCCCGGCTGCTGACTCCTACCCATCCATCACTGTGGCGCGATGAAAAACTCAAACCTCGCAGGGACTTTGTTTCCAGAGGTGGCTGAAAGCAACTGAGAGGACTCCAGAACAGTCCTTAGGCATTCAGGAGTTTTACAACAGCCCTCTTGATCTAAAATATTCCTTTTCCACATCTGGGAAAGAAGAGGGGGCCATTCAGTAACGCTGATTACGCCATGGTCACTACCAGGCCATTTATCGGCAAGAGAAGACGAGAACGTGTCTGGCAGATGTCATCTTTTAAAAAATGTTCCCAACATATTCTCCCAGCATGTGGATGCTTGGAGCTTTTTGCCCAAAGAGGAGAGGCTTTGGTGGGAATTTTAGTTTGGAGCCAGAAACTCCAATTTTGTGTCTCCTATCAGATCCCTGGGTAGCAAGTGGCAAAGTTACTACAGGACCTCCAGGGAAGCAGAATGATGAATTCTTACCATTTTATCTGAGAAATGCATGTTGCACAAAGTCAGGGAACAATGCAATTTCTTTTTTCCTTAATTTAGTTTCATTTTATTTTTTAAATGGGTAGAAGTAATGAATTGTCTGCTTCCTATTCAACAAAGGTCAGTCTCTGCCTTGAGAGGGAAAAAGACAGAGCTCATCTTCTGGGATTACTCAACGGAAAAGCAAACGTGAACGGTCCCTGTCACTGAATGCGCTAGCGTCCTCTGCTCTCCCAACTTCAGTCCCACACTCGCCCAACCCCACCGTCGAGGGTGTATTTGACAAGCCTGCAGGCGACCAGCAAGAGCAAGTCTGGATTTTTCCTTTAACATCTCCGTTGTTCCCACAACACTCTGTCTATCCCTCCGTCTCGGGTCAAACTGCCCTTTGACAAAACTGCATCTGTTCTTCATGTTTCTTCCAGTGCGTGAGCTCTTCGCAGTCGGGCATTTTTCTTTATTTCCTCTTTATCCCTGGGTAGGGTTGCCAGTTGAAATACAAGATGCCCAGTTAAAATGAAATGTCAGATAAAAACACAACATTTGAGACATTTTTATACTACGAAGAAAATCATTTCCTCGTTTATCTGACATTTGAATTTATCTGACACCCTGGTCTGTATTTTCTAAATCTGGCAAAATCCTATCTCCAGGGAGTCTTTTCATCTAATCCTCACAACTCTGAAAAACAGGCATCATGCCCATTTTACATTTGAAGAAACAAAGACACAGAGAGGTTAAAGTAACCTGCTGAGCTTCCACAGCTAGTAGATGGCAGAGCCGAATGTGTGCCTCTGCCTTTCCACCAGCGTGCTCAATGCTGCCTGGGAATGAATGGATGCAGGAATGCAGATGAGTAGCCAGGGAACCTGGTATGCATCTTCCTCTGAGTCATGGCTCCTTTGGAATCCCAGCACACTTCCTTATTAGTGAAATGGCTCACTGTGGTGACGCTGCCCCACATTCCTCCCCTTGGGAAAGGGCCAGCTTCCCGAGAACAACAATGATGTGGATGAGTGCAGGTTCTAAGTGAAAACAAATCTAGTGCCAAGAACAGCAAGGAGGTGAGGTGTCTGGAAAGAACAGGCTGTGCGCCCCAGGAAGCCACTGGCCTGGAGCTCAAGGCACCACCTGCAGACGGCCTCATCTTTGGCTAAGAGCAGGCAAAGAGCACTGGGGTCCAACCATGTGAACTCAGAGAGCCTGCAAGGTGACCGGGCAGGCTCACAGGCACAGAGAAAACCACAGTGCAAGGCAGAAGGTAGGTGCCAAGGCAGATAAACGTGCTCACTCCGAGGTCTTTTCCCAAGCTGTTCCTCTGCCTAGAACTCTACTCAAAATCCCCTTCACTGCTGTCTAAGTGACACCTCCCATGGGAGCCCTTCTCAGATGTCCTATCTCGGACAGCATCCCTGGCTAAGCCCCATCTTATCGCTTAGCATTACTTGAGATCATAGCCCATATTTAAATGTTCATTTGTTCATTGCTGGTCTCTATCACAGAACATTAGGGGCATGAACAGGTCTCTTCTCACTGCTTTTGTTTACTTCAACCACCACATTCTGAGCCTGAGAACACTGTCGGGCATAATTTAGGTGCTCAGGACACATTTGCTGAATGAAACTCTGGTCAAAAAAAGATATACATATAAAACATGAACCCAATTAAAATTAAATACAAGTGATGAAGTATGGGGGGACATTCAGGGTAAACCCCAACCACGATGCCATGCCCCCTACATGCTGTTCCCTCTCCCTGGAATGCACCATCTCTTTATATATATTTTTTTAATTGAATGGTAACTATGTACATTAATGTACTTCTGGGGTACAGTGTGGGGTTTTCACATGCAATCCAAAATACTTCCATCAAACTGGTCAACACAGCCTTCATGTCATTTTCTCAGTTATTGTTTTAAAACATTCACATTCTACTTAGAAAGATTCACTTGTACCCCTGTAAGATAAA
>CAUYTI010105355.1:0-21604 GCA_963575145.1 Galago senegalensis | reverse complement strand
ACCACAGGCGCCCGCCACAACGCCCGGCTATTTTTTTTTGGTTGCAGCCGTCATTGTTGTTTGGCGGGTCCGGGCTGGGGATTCGAACCCGCCACCTTAGGTGTACATGGCTGGCGCCTTAGCCGGTTGAGCTATAGGCGCCGAGCCAAGATGTATTTTTCTTCAAGGTATTATAACTCAAAGTTATCCTGAATCTAAATAACCCATAGTGTGGTCAGAGTATGGATGTCGTACCTCTTCCTACCTTCATTCTGCCCTCAGAGCTGCTAGGTGGTCCACCCTGGGCACCTGACTGTAGGACCCATCTCATGGTAGGCGGAAAAGACAAGGCAGGGAAACTTGGCCAGACTTTCACGTAGAACAAAGACCCCTTCAAGAGCTGTCCACGGCCTGTAGATGTGGGGTGAACTGATTAGGAGCTCCTATGCCCTGAGATGCCAGGGCTGGCATGAACCAGACATACATCACCTAAGACATGTTGCTTTGGAATTAGCAATGCCTCAGATGGCTGAGCTGAGGAACATCTCTTGCACAAAGACAGCAATGACTCAGCGTCTGATGCACTGAGCGCCAGTGAGGAAGTCAATCTTATGAATACCAGCCGTGACAAAGAGTTTTCATCCTCTGGAGTTAATGATTTTCTTGCTTTTGAGGATGAAGATTAAACCCTTTTATTAATTCTTAGAAGCTTTGTGACTAATTTTACTACCATCATATGGAGTGAAATACCAGTTTTTTTTTAAAAACTCATTCCATTTTTCTCCCCTTCGCTCACAGGAGGCTAATAATCAGTGAAGTATTGGTTCCATGAAGGAACAGCTCAGCGTAGGAATCTTTTCAAACGCCTTGTTTCTATATTCTTTGTGAGCATTATGTTTACTGTCATATTCATTAGTCTGCATGTCCTAAAGCCTGCTAAGTAGGGTTCTTTGTTTTGTTTTACTTATTAATATTATTTTTTGAGTCAGAGTTCACCCTCTCACCCTGGGTAGTGTTGTGGCATCATAGCTCACAGCAACCTCAAACTCTCAGGCTCAAGAGATCCTCCTGCCTCAGCCTCCTGAGTAGGTGGGACCATGCCTGGCTAATTTTTTCTCTTTTTTTTTTTTTTTGAGACAGAGCCTCAAGCTATCCCCTGGGTAGAGTGCCCTAGCATCAGAGCTCACAGCAACCTCCAACTCCTGGGCTCAAGCGAGTCTCCTGCCTCAGCCTCCCAAGTAGCTGGGATCACAGGTGCCTGCCACAGCGCTCGGCTATTTTTTGGTTGCAGCTGTCATTGTTGTTTTGGCAGGCCCAGGCTGGATTCAAACCTGCCACCTTAGGTGTGTGTGGCTGGCACCTTAGCCCCTTGAGCCACAGGCACCGAGCTGAGAAATGGGGTCTTATTCTTGCTCAGGCTGGTCTCTAGTGCCTGAGCTCAAACAGTCCACCTGCCTCAGCCTTCCAGAGGGCTAGGGTTACAGGCATGAGCCACCACACCCAACCTAAGTACGGTTCTTTGATTTTAAGCATTAGAAATAGGCTTGGGCTAATCTCAGTAAAAATAAATTTACTGGAAGATTATTAGGACCTCATGGAATCAAGGAGAAGACCAGTATCCAACTTTGGAATAGGTCAGCTACAAAGATAGTTACCAAAGCCCAGGAAGCAGAAAGAACCCAGAGGAATGATCTGAAAGCAGAACCTTCTGGGCCCTTTACAGTGACTCCTGTGGTATGAATTCTGACAGGTTTTAGTCTTTTTATCTCTCTGATCAAGAATCAAATTTGCGGCTTGGCGCCAGCCACATACACCTAAGGTGGCGGGTTCTAATCCAGCCTGGGCCCGCCAAACAACAATGGTGGCTGCAACCAAAAAATAGCCAGGCGTTGTGGTGGACACCTGTAGTCCCAGCTACTTGGGAGGTGGAGGCAGGAGACTCGCTTAAGCCCAGGAGTTGGAGGTTGCTGTGAGCCGTGATGCCATGGCACTCTACCCAGGGGGATAGCTTGAGGCTCTGTCTCAAAAAAAAAAAAAAAAAAAAAGAATCAAATTTGGGCAGAAAGGGGTGATGATTGTGTTGATCTGGGTCTTCTGAGAAACAGATATCGAGATAGGATGCAAAGATTGTTTTGGTAGAAAAGTCTGTGAGCAAAAGTGGAGGGAACTGGGAGGACAGGGGGAGTCATCAGATCATAATGCAAGTCTGACTCTGAGTGAAGGAGACGAGGAAGACAAGTAGGATGGAAGCATCCTGAAGTGCAGTCCAAGGAAGTTTTGGCAAGACCCGTGGGGAGTTCACAAACCAAAGTCACCCTTTAGAGATGTTTTATACACAAATTTCCCACTTAGTCATTGGCTAGGAGCAGCCCTGGGGAAGTGTGACCTCCATGTAAATGTGGCCATGGATTTCAGAGGACATGGAGAGGTCCCTGGGTCAGTCATGCTCCTGGCTGTTGAAGTTCTGTGAGGTGCATGCAAATAGCTGCCCGGTGACTGACAGGGGCATTCCTGTTAGGGCAGGGAAGACCCCTGGTTACAGGATTAAGGATGAAAGATGTAATTACCCCAAAGGAAATTAGGTTCTGATAGGAAGGGAAAATATTTGATAGGTGGCCAAAACCCAACAAATACATCTTCATGTAACTACTTGTTTAGAAATTCAAGCACAAATTACTGTAGTTTGCTACCTGTTTTGTGCCAACTTCTTTTTTTTTTTTTGAGCCAGAGTCTCACTATGTCACTCTGGGTAGAGTGCACTGGCGTCACAGCTCACAGCAACCTCAAACTCTTGGGCTTAAGCGATTCTCTTGCCTCAGACTCCCAAGTAGCTAGGACTACAGGCACCCGCCACAATGCCTGGCTATTTTTTTGTTGTAGTTATCATCGTTGTTTGGCAGGCCAGGGTTTGAACCCTCCAGTCCCAGTGTATGTGGCTGGCACCCCAGCTGCTGAGCTACAGGCACTGAGCATTTTGTGCCAACTTTTAAAAGTGTATTTGTTTCATCTACGTGTGCTATTAAGACTTCATACAAACTTATGTTAGGGCTTTCCATTTGGTTACAGATATTTGTTGAAATTACTATTAGTATTTGTTTTTATAGCATTTGTGCCGTAAGACTTCTGTTTATCGGCTTGGTGCCTGTGGCTCAAGTGGCTAAGGCACCAGCCACATACACCTAAGGTGGCAGGTTCGAATCCAGCCCAGGCCCGCCAAACAACAATGATGGCTGCAACTGAAAAATAGCCAGGCATTGTGGTGGGCACCTGTGGTCCCAGCTACTTGGGAGGCTGAGGCAGGAGACTCACTTGAGCCCAGGAGTTGGAGGTTGCTGTGAGCTGTAATGCCACGGCACTCTACCCAGGGCAACAGCTTGAGGCTCTGTCTCAAAAAAGAAAAAAAAAGACTTCTGTTTATCAGTAAATGTGTTTTGTTGCCTGTTTCGTACCAATATTCAACATTACCAACATATTCTTTTGTCCACATGGGACATGCCACATGTTCAGTTTATCTTGGGTTTTACAGAAGTAGAAATGTGATTAGCCTGCAGGGTATGGGTGGGAACCTTTCTGGAATGAGGATCTGAAGACACGCAATCAGAAGGTGGGGGAAGATTAGAGTCCTGCCTTAGGACCGGAGAAAGAGGGCAAGAGAAATTTGGTTTCTTGAGGCCTGCTCCTGGGACCTAACACACCCAACATGATAACAAAAGGCTGTAACAAGGGCTATGGGAGTTAGGGGGCAATGAAAAAAAAATATATATATATACATATAAATTGAAACCATAGGCTACCCCCGGTTTTCCAGCATGAATCCTTCATATCAAAAGAACATACATGGCTCAGTGCCTGTAGCTCAGTGGTTAGGGTGCTAGCCATAGACCCCAGAGCTGGTGGGTTCAAATCCAGCCCAGGTCTACCAAACAACAATGACAACTGCAACCAAAACATGGCCAGGCATTGTGGCGGGCACCTATAGTCCCAGCTACTTGGGAGGCTGAAGCAAGAGAATGGATTAAGCCTGAGAGTTTGAGGTTGCTGTGAGCTGTGATGCCATGGCATTCTACCCAGGGTGACAGCTTGAGACTGTCTCAAAAAAAAAAATGTAAATAAAATAAATAAATAACTTTATCTTTAAATATAGCATACAGTCAGAAAAGCACACAAATAAGATGCATAGCTCAGTGAGGTTTTCAAGGAGCATTTTGGTACAAGAATTCTTCTTGCAGGCCTCTAACAAGGAGCCCAATTAACCACTGTGCTCTAAATTTTTCTTTTTTTCTTTTTTGAGGCAGTCTTGCTCTGCTGCTCAGACTAGTGTGCCATGGTATCAGCCTAGCTCACAGCAACTTCAAACTTCTGTGCTCAAGTGATCCTCCTGCCTCAGCCTTCCAAGTAGCTGGGACTACAGGAGCAGGTCACTATGTCAGGCTAATTTTTCTCTTTCTAGTGAGTAAATTGCTTTGTTCAGGCTCAAACTCCTGAGCTCAAGCAATTCTCCCCCCTCAGCCTCCCCAAGTGCTAGGATTACAGGAATGAGCCACCGCACCTGGCCAACTATGCTCTAAAATTCTATGACTATACCTGGGCTGAGGTCATGTTTCCCTTGGGCTGCTCACCATCACCACCTGAGCACAGCAGAGTTACTAAGACAGGCCTATTACTGGGAGACATAGGCTCCCCTGATGGCCAACTTTGACTAGACAGCTCCCCCAAAGGTTTGCTGAATCTTCCTCAGACTTCAGGACAGTCCAGGGTACTTCTGCCAACACACCTTCCCTCCTTTTACTCAGATGAGACTTGCATACTTGACCACTCCCCCAGTGTTTCCAGCTTCCTTCTCATTTTCCCTAACAAGCATTTTCCCTAATAAAATTCTTATACATTTAATTCTGACTTGGTGTCTCTTCTTAGAGAACTCAGACTATCACATGAACCTAACCATGCAACCAGCTCCATATCAAGATAATACCAAGTGTTATCAGTACCTTGAAAGACTCCCTGGTGCTTCCTATTAAAATTACTCCTCCACTACCCTTCTACCAAAGGAAACCACTACCTTTGCTTTTAATTCCATAGTTTAGTTTTGCCTGTTTTGGACCTTTGTATAATAGATCATGCAGAATATATTCTTGGGGGCGGCTTGGGGGCGGCCCCTATAGCTCAGTGGGTAGGGTGTCAGCCACATACACCGAGGTTAGCGGGTTCAAACCCAGCCCAGGCCAGCTAAAATCAACAATGACAACTACAACAAAAAATAGCCAGGCATTGTGGTGGACACCTGTAGACCTAGCTACTTAGGAGGCTGAGACAAGAGAATATCTTAAGCCCAAGAGTTTGAGGTTGCTATGAGCTGTGACACCACGGCACTCTACCGAGGGTGACATAGTAAAACTCTGTCTCAAAAATAAAAAAAAAAAGAATATATTCTTGTGTATCTGGCCTCTTTAATGCAACATTATGTTTGTAGCATTCATCTGTGCAGTTATGTATAGCAATATTTTAGAGTTTTGTGTTTTAGTCATTCTAGTTGTTCTTTTTTTGACGAGTTTCACTCTGTTGCCTTTGGTAGAGTGCTGTGATGTCACAGCTCCCAGCAACCTCCAGCTCCTGAGTTTAGGTGATTCTCTTGCCTCAGACTCCTGAGTAGCTGGGACCACAGGGGCCTGCCACAAGGCCTGGCTATTTTGCAGTTTGGCCGGGGCCAGGTTCAAACCCACCACACTTCGTATATGGGACCAGCACCCTACTCACTGAGCCACAGATGCTGCCCCATTCCAGTTGTTCTTAATAAGAGTAATTGATCTACCACATTATAGTGATAGTGAATGTCCTTCACTAGCACTAAAAGATTTATTTAGGAACTACAGTATACCAAAAAATTTACAACCTGGAGAGTACCTTGTTAAATAAATAGGTCTACTCAAGTATTCATTGACTTAAAAATAAAGTCTCATTGACCTTTGTCTTTAAATCTATGTAAAACCTTAGAAGATGGATGATGGGGTGGGTGTCTGGGTGGGACTTCAAATAGAAATGAGATATGCTTTTAAGAAATGCTCCATATTATATAAATACAAAGAATTCACAATGTAGTGTGGCTTTCCGTAGTCTTGAGTCTATCCCTCCAACCCACTAAAAACGCTCTCCAAGGCTTATTAGTGACATCGTAGTTGGGCACCTTGGATACTTTTGATCCTCATTTCTTTTTCTTTTTTTTTTTCTTTTCCTTTCCGTTTCTTTTCTTTTCTTTCTTTCTTTTTTTTTTTTTTTTTTTTTTTTTGAGGACAGAGTTTCACTCTCTTGCCCAGGTTAGAGTGGTGCCTGGCATTGGCCAAGCATATAGCAACCTCAAACTTGCAGGTTAAAGGGATCCTTTTGCCTCAGCCTGAATAGCCAAGATTATAGGCACTTGACACAATGCCCAGTTAAATTTTCCATATTTATTTATGTATTTATTTATTTTGAGACAGAGTCTCACTCAGCTTCAGTAGAGTGCTGTGGCATCATAGCTCACAACAACCTCAAACTCTTGGGCTCAAGTGATTCTCTTGCCTCAGCTTCCCAAGTAGCTGGGACTGCTACTGCTACTGCTACTGCTACTGCCCACCACAGCACCCGGCTATTTTTAGAGACAGGGTCTCGCTCTTGCTTAGGCTGATCTGGAACCTGTGACCTCAGGCAATCTACCCACTTTCGCCTCCCAAAGTGCTAGGATTATAGGCCTGAGCCACCATGCCCAGCCTATTTTTCCATTTTTAGTAGGGTCAGTGGGGTCTCACTCTTACTGAGGCTGCTCTCTTAACTCCTGACCTCAAAGTTTCCTCCTGCCTCAGCCTCCTAGATTGCTAGAATTATAAGCTTGAGTCACTGTGCCTGGCCTTAAGTCCTCATTTTATTTGACCTATTTATATACTGAATATCGCTGTTAAATTTGTAGGTGCTGAACTGCAACTTAACTTAGTATATAAACAAACTGCAACCTAACTTAGGATATACTCTGTTATTTTATTATATATAAATACAAGTTATCTATATTGCTTATAATAGGTAGCTGAGTTTCGGCCAATTACAGCTATTGAGCTTCAGCCAATCACAGGCTGCTAACTAATCAGACCACATTTATGTAAGGTAAATGTTAAGCTGTAACTTATCAATCCCTGTTGTTTCTGTATGTCACTTTCTTTTTCTGTCTATAAACACTGCTTGCCCGCATTTTTTAATTTTTTTTAGAGAGACAGAGTCTCACTTTATTGCCCTTGGTAGAGTACTGTGGTGTCACAGCTCACAGCAACCTCCAGCTCTTAGGCTTAGGCAATTCTCTTGCCTCAGCTTCCCGAGTAGCTGGGACTATAGGCACCTGCCACAATGCCCAGCTCTTTTTCTTTTTTTTGCAGTTTGGCCAGGGCTGGGTTTGAACCCACCACCCTCAGTATATGGGGCCAGAACCCTACTCACTGAGCCACAGGAACCACCCTGCCCACATTGTTGAATGGAGTTCTCTGAATATCTCCTGATTCAGGGTGCTGCCTGATTCATGAGTTGTTCCTTGCTCAAATCAACTCTGTTAAATTTAATTTACCTGAACTGATTGGGCCCTTCTTAAAATTGTCTTCTTGCTTACCTTCTTGAGAGAGGATATAGTGAAGTTATTAAGTTCTAGAGCTAGACTATCTAATTTTGAATTCCGGCTTCAAACCTTACCAGCTGTATAACCTGTATGTATCAAGATTATTTAAGCTGGGTGGTGCCAGCTGGGTGGCACCCTACTCCTTTGAGTGCCAGCCCCACATACCAGAGGTGGCGGGTTCAAACCCAGCCCCAGCCAAAAACAGCAAAAAAAAAAAAAAATTTAATAAAAAAATATTATTTAAGCTTTCTGTGTCTCTGTTTCATTACCTTTATGATGGAAATAATAATATAAAACCTACCTCAAATGGCAAGTTTAAGATTTGAAGTACTTAAAATAACACTGGCACGTGTACAATAGCATGTAAGTATTTGTTTTTTTTTTTTTTTGAGACAGAGTCTCACCATGTCACCCTCAGTAGAGTGCCGTGGTGTCACAGCTCACAGTTATCTCAAACTCTTGGACTTAAGTGATTCTCTGCCTCAGCTTCCCAAGCAGCTGGGACTACAGGCACCTGGCACAATGTCCAGCTATTTCTTGGTTTTAATTGTCATTGTTGTTTGGCAGGCCCAGGCTGGGTTTGAACCTGCCAGCTCTAGTGTATATGGCTGGCCCCCTAGCCACTGAGCCACAGGTGCTGAGCCAAGTATTTGTTATTAGTCTATTCACATTTTGTTTTTATTTTTTATTTACAGACTCTCCCTTTGTCACCGTTGGTAGAGTGCTGTGGTATCATAGCTCACAGTAACCTCCAACTCTTGGGCTCCAAAGAGCCTCTTGCCTCAATTTTTCTATATTTTTTAGTAGAGACAGGGTCTTCCTCTTGCTCAGGCTGGTCTTGAAAGTGTGAGCTCAAGTAATCCTCCTGCCTCGGGCTGGGCTCAGAGTGCTAGGAATAGAGGTGAGTCACCTCCTGGCCTCTATTCAAATTTTAGAAGTCCTAATTGCATCTCAGCTGCCTTTGCAGTCTCCTCCATTTTCCAGTTTCCTGTTTTTCCCATTTTTTTTCCCTCCAGAAGTGTTACAAAAAATTCTCTGCTAAGGTGCTCAGGGCAACTTTATCCACGCTTCCAGATTAAATGATCATTTACACAATTTAAATGCTGATGGATCCTTGACTTACTCAGCCAACTTGGTCTCTCTTAGATCTTCAGATTTACATTTTTACTTGATTATTCAACATGTCAAAAAAGAATTAATTTTTCTTGCTTTTATTTCTTGGTTCTTAGAAAAAGAAAAAAATTAATAAATTCCCCCCTCACCTCTATTTTTCCAAACCTTCACATATTTCCATAGCCAATGGAGAGCCCTAGAAATATATGCAGAGTGTTCTTCATTGTTAATAGACAAAGGTATTATAATATTCAGCAAGGGTGAGAGCAGGTGCTGTTCAAGTTGTTTCCATGGTAGACATAGTCAGACCCTGTAAACAACAAGAAGGGTTTTGGAACAAGATGGATGTGTCTTCAAAATAAGGTTTGAGATACTTACAGAAAAAGTATAGTCGAGAGTGGGGAATCTTAACTCTTCTCTCCTCCCCTACTCCTGTAAGCTAAAGCTCACTCCCCTTCCCCTTCTTCTAACAGCGGAATCCAGACTGAGGAGAGAAGGACTTAATCTGGAAGTGAGGGCAAAGCGCTGCAATCTACTAAACAATGAAGTGACTTCAGTTTTGTTGAAGAAGTGGTACATTCTGGAAAATGGGAGGGAGATGAAGACTTCAGGAGGGGGAAAGTTAAAAAAGAGATGCAGGGAAAAGGAAGCAGATCAGCCTTTGGTGGGAGTCTTCCTCCACGGACATCTTGAAGATCTGAACAGTGCAGCCCTGTGCTCTGGTCGCCTAAAAGGGGATGAAGAAACTGGCCAGGGGTGCAATGCCTGTTTTTCTACCCTTTGGCTCTATACATGGTTTGGATTTATCACTAGTGGCTTTGTGTAAAGAACTATTTAAACATTCTTCAGAGTCCAGTGTTTGTTCACTTCAGAAGCAGTTTTTCAAAACTAGCTGGAATAAGGAAGGAGACGATCTCCTTTTGTTCTGAGTTACCAGTAGCAATGTTGTATTTACCATGAATCTAATGAAACTTCAGCTTCAGGGACATCAACTTGCACAAGCCCTTTCCAAAGCCCTTGAGGAGGCAACAAACGCACCCAATCAAAGTTTTTTTTTTGGTTTGTTTGTGTTCTTTTTGCAGTTTTTGGCTGGGGCTGGATTTGAACCTGCCACCTCCAGTATATGGGGCCAGCGCCCTTCTCCTTTGAGCCACAGGCACTGCCCTGATCAAAGGTTTTCACAAAATTTGGAGACATTTTTCTGTATTCTTTTTCTTTTTGTTAGAGACAAAGTCTCACTCTATTGCCCAGACCAGAGTGCCATGATGTCATTATAGCTCAGAGCAACTTTACACTCCTGGGCTGAAGTGATCCTCTTGCTTCAGACTCCCAGATAGCTGAGACTACAGGCAGGCGCCACAACACACAGCTAATTTTTTTTTTTTTCCTATTTTCAGTAGAGACAAGGTCTCACTCTTGCTCAGGCCGCTCTCCAACTGCTGAGCTCAAGCACTCCTCCTGCCTTGGCCTCCCCAAAATGCTAGGATTACAGGTGTGAGCCACCGTGCCTATTCTCTGAAGCTTCTCCTATCTACATTCCACCCTCATAAAATTATAGGAGCATCAAGCTATATAAAACCTGAGTCTCACCTCCTTCAACCGCCAGCCTTTGAGCTCTACTATGAAGCACAGAATCGTGAGGAAATGGCAACTCGCCCAGATAAACAATAACATTAATCCCTGAAAATATTCCTATCTGGTAGAATGGTTTACAGATGCTTGGCAGCTACTCAGAAGGCTGAACGGGAGGGTTGCTTGAGTTCAGGAATTTCAGGTTGCAGTGGGCTATAATCATGCCACTGCTCTCCAGCCCAGGTAACAGAGTGAGACCTTATCTCAAGCAAATAAACAAACAAATAAAAAACCACCACCAACAAAAAAGTCCGCATATCCTGTGGGATTCACTGATATTGGTTAATGGCAGCACTATCCAAGCAATCTCCCTTGCCCACCACCATTCAGTTGTTCATAAAGTCTTGTCCATTTTGCCCTAGAGATTTTCTTTCTCCTCTCCAACTGGCTAATAATAGTCAGCTAACATCAATGCTCATCGTTTCTCCCTGTACCCCTAAATGGGACTTAAAATGTATCTTCTTGCTTTTAGAATCAGCATCTTGGTACTGCATTCTCTAACATCATCTTTATTTCTAACATGATCTTAGCAGAAGAATGTCTGATTATGTTATTCCCTGGCTTAAACATGTTCCGTGGCTCCCATGACCCTCAGATCTGTTTCATTGCCACTCTTCCAAAAGGAGCTATGCTTCATTCAGCCCTTACCAGAAATTCCCAAGTGCGGTGCACATAAAGGACATTAGATGATTTTAGTTAGTTGTCACAGGGATGAACAATTTAATTTTAATAATCATCTTAATGTGTATTACTAAAATAAAACTGGCACATCCAAACTATGATTTCATGGCTATTACTGCCTATAATGAGGCTAAAGCAGGGACAATTATGGTAAGCTGCCTATAGCAGACTTGTAAATTGGAGGTTGCTGTGATGCCCCGGCACTCTATCCACTCTACCAAGAGAAAAAAAAAGAAAGAAATTAAAAGAAAAGAAGAGAAAAAAAAAAGAAATAATGGTTCAGAACTGTCACTACCTAACAATAAAAGACAGGAATCTTCACATTTGATTATCAAAGGGAATCCCAAGAAGATTAAATAAAACCCACATAGACACATAATGATGTAATTATAGCACATCATAGGCAAACAAAAGATGACCAAAGCAATCAAAGGAAGAAAAGAAATTATGCACAAGATTCACAAAGCAAACTTCTCTGTAGCAACAACAGAAACCAAAATACAATGGGATAATATTTTCCAGCTGCTGCAAATAACAATTCGCCTAAAATTCCATGTTCAGGTAAGGAAATATTCCAATTATTATTGGAAAGTGAGGCTGAATCAAGGAATTTTTTTCCAAACAAGAAGAAATGTAGAGAATTTATCAATCCAAGAACCTCATTGGAAAATCTATTATCAAGGGTTGTTTTTCAGATCAAAGGAAAATAATCCCAGCAAGGACATCTAAGATGTAAAGTAGGAATAGTGAGCAAAGACATTGGTAAACAACTGGGTAAGACTAAACAAAGGTTTTATAAAAAACAACAGCACTAGTAAAATAATAACTAATATGGGAGAATAAAATAATGTGGAAGTAAAATTCTGAATAACAATGAGATGTGGAATGAGAGACAGAGTAATCATAGTTAATAGATTTTAAGGTTCCTATAATCAAGAGGATGAAGCTATAGATTACACTTAGACTTTGTTATATGAATTACTTATGTTGATATTTTACCTATAATCACTGAAATAAGAGAAATAAGGAATTTGTCTCAAAACAGTAGAGGGGGAAAGAAAATAATGCAATTTCAAGTCAAAATAAAACATAAAAATGGAGGGAAATGCATAGAAAAAGCAGAGTAATAGAAATAAATCTAAAGATAAATGTAAATGGAATAAACTACCCAGCTGAAAGATATGGATTATCAGATGGAATTTTGTTTTTTTTTTTTTAGAGACAGAGTCTCACTTTGTCACCCTTGGTAGAGTGCCGTGACATCATAGTATCAAATAGAATTTTGAAAGTCAGTTTGATTCGGTCTATAATTGTTGGACAAGGTGGCATGGGCACATTATAGACCAAATGTCCCCCCACCCCAAATTCCTATTTTGGTCTATACTACATTATAGACCAAATGTACCCCAAATTCCTTTTTTTTGTTTGTTTGTTTGCAGTTTCTGGCCAGGGCTGGGTTTGAACCCTCCACCTCTGGCATATGGGGCTGGTGCCCTACTCCTTTGAGCCATAGGCGCCGCTCCCCCACCCCAAATTCCTATGTTAAATCTCTAACCTCTAGTATAGCTGTATTTGCAGATATAGCCTCTAAGGAGGTAATAAAGGTTAAATGAAGTCATCAAGGTGTGTGTGTGGGGTGCGGGGTGGTAGGTGGTTGTGAGAGGTAAGCACAAGGCAGCAAAACTCCAGAAAATGGTTGCAACAGAGTCACATAAACAGGATTAACATTTTATGCTCGCATAATTTTCCTCTTCTGTTTTAAGCCTTTTTTTTTTTTTAGAAAAATGCTAATGGGGCACGCTTTTCTCATTTTAGGTATTTTCACAGATAAATGATATGGAGAAATAAAAATAAGGAGTTGAGAATGAAAAATACTGAAAACTGTTATGCTGATACTTTTTTTTTTGAGACAGAGTCTCAAGCTGTTGCCCTCAGTAGAGTGCCATAGCATCACAGCTCACAGCAACCTCAAACTCTTGGGCTTAAGCGATTCTCTTGCCTCAGCCTCCCAAGTAGCTGGGACTACAGGCGTCAGCCACAATGCCCAGCTATATTTTGTTGCAGTTGTCATTGTTGTTTTAGCTGGCCAGGGCTGGGTTTGAACCCGCCAGCCTCGGCGTATATAGCCAGCGCCCTACCCACTGAGCTACGGACATTGCCTCTGATTCACTCTTATACTATTTTTATTTGTTTTTCCAGAAGAACATTCTGTGTAATACATTCCTTGTAATCCAGCAGAGAAAGTATCAGAAAGGAGTCTTCCTTTATTAGGCCCTAAAATAAGATTATAATCCTCAAAGGAGGAACTGGTCTACAATTATTTTTGTTATGATTACTGTAATTTTCCTTTTTCTAAAAAAAAGAATTATATCAAATTTGGGCAGAATGGCTAACATCTGTAATCCTAGCACTTTTGGAGGCTGAGGTGGGTGGATTACTTGAGCTCAGGAGCTAGAGACCAGCTTGAACAAGAGAGAGACCCCCTCTCTACTAAAATAGAAAAACTAGCTGGGCATAGTGGCACTAACCTGTAGTCCCAGCTACTTGGGAGACTGAGGCAAGAGGAGCTGTTGAGCCCAAGAGTTTGAGGTTCCTGTGAGCTATGATGATGCCAAGGCACTCTACCCAGGAGGACAGAGTAAGACTCTATCAAAAAAATAAAAAAAAAATTGAACAGTACACTCTTTTTTTTTTTTTTTTTTTTTGAGATAGAGGCTCAAGCTGTCACCCTGGGTAGAGTGCTGTGGCATAACAGCTCATAGCAACCTCCAACTCCTGGGCTTAAGCGATTCTCTTGCCTCAGCCTCCCAGGTAGCTGGGACTACCGGTGCCTGCCACAACACCTGGCTATTTTTTTTTTTTAATTGTAGTTGTCATTGGTATTTGGCAGGCCTGGGCTGAATTCAAACCCGCCAGCTCTGTTGTATGTGGCTGGCGCCTTAGCCACTTGAGCTACAGGCGCCGAGCCTACACTCTGATTTTTAATAGTTGTTTGAGTTTTCTAGTTAAGAGGTGGTTATATGTTTTAAGATAGAATGTGAAATTAAAGGAAGCAAGCAAATGAAAACCAAATTGGTTGTGTAATACATTTAACTTGACGTTTCTTAGCTTTGTGAAACTGTAAAGGCATGTTGTTTCCTAATGAAATGTATGTTCCAAAACAATATTTAGTCTGTAATTTGGGCCAATGCACAGGAAGATGTCAGGTACGTTTTTGTGTGTTTCTTTCCATGACTTTGGGTTTTGCTGATAAACTTCGCTCACAGTCTAGCAACCTTATGTTTGGCTGGTGACAGACTGTAGCATTGAGTGGCTGACTCGACTCATGAATGCGTCTTTGTTTGAGCAGGAAAGTTGTGCTGCAGCAAAGGCACCATCCTGCCCAGCACTTGCCATTTAAACCCTTTGCTGAGTTTTATAACTTGGCTGGGACACTTTATTCATCGGACAACTTTGGGTCAAAGGATTACTTTTCATAAAGTCTGAAAACACAGACACCAAGTAAAACAAATCAAACACTTTATAAATGTTTTTCTCCCTTCGTTGTGTTCTTACTTTGGGGGAAAGGATATCATTAGGAAAATGGATGGAGAACTTTGAATAAAAATCAATCATACTTTTGGCAAACATTTGTTACATAATGTAGTGTTGGCTCCATTTGGAATCTTGCAAAAAGTGAGACATGGAAAAAAGTGTGATAATTTGTTTTCTTTTAGAGCATGTCTTCTAAAAAACAGTACCTGAGATTCTACTGAATTTTTTTTTTTTTTTTGAGAGTGTCTCAAGCTGTTGCCCTGGGTAGAGTGCAATGGAGTCATAGCTCACAGCAACCTCTAACTCTTGGGGTCAAGCGCTCCTCTTGCCTCAGTTTTTCTATTTTTAGTAGAGGCAGGTTCTCACTCTTGCTCAGGCTGCTTGAGCTCAAGCAATCCACCCGCCTGGGCCTCCCAGAGTGTTAGGATTGCAGGTGTGAGCCACTGCAGCCAGCCAATTCTACTGAATCTTTAAAAAAAAACAAACAAAACTTGTAGTAAAAATTACTCAATGTTCTAAACTACAATAACTATTATACTTCTAAAAATAATGCAAAGAAAAAAACCCCTAGTTTTTTTTAAAGTTCCATGAGACTGTGAGTAATAGTAAAGTTTTGCAGAACTTAAGGATGAACAGGCCTCAGGGGTCACTTGGCCTATTTTTCCACGGGAGGACTGTGTCCCCTCAATTGTGTTCTTCAGCATTGTCTCTAGTCTCATGGAATGTCTAAAGCAACACAATACAGTCCTTTGAATTACAATGGTGTTTTGTAGCATTTTATCAACTGGGGCAATGCTGAGTGAAAATGATTTTTCTAAATTGAATGCTGCATTTAATCATCATTAACCAATTTAAGATTAAGGCAGTGATACCCTTTTTTAATGCTCGCATTCTAATATTTTGAGGTTTTATTTTGCTTTATTACATCTAATCATTCCATTAAATCATATACCACCCATTTAAATATTCAGTTGGAAGGGTCTGGTAAAAATAGTTTACTGAAGGAAAGAAATTACCTCTAGACATAAAACGTATTATAGCTGATGGACCCTAGAAAATAATTGGTGAAGCATTTGTTGAAAGAAAAAGAGACAATTAAAGGGCGGCGCCTGTGGCTCAGTGAGTAGGGCACTGGTCCCATATATCAAGGGTGGCAGGTTCAAACCCATCCCTGGCCAAACTGCAACAAAAAAATAGCCAGGTGTTGTGGCGGGCACCTGTAGTCCAGCTACTCAGGAGGCTGAGGCAAGAGAATCACCTAAGCCCAGGAGTTGGAGGTTGCTATGAGCTGTGTGACGCCACGGCACTCTACCGAGGGTGATAGACTCTGACTCTACAAAAAGAAAGAGAGAGACAATTAAAATGCTTTATTTGTGTGAGTGATAGGAGCAAACAAACAAATTGAAAATCTAAGTATTCCATGAACTACAAAGGTATCCTATTTTTTATAAATATTATTTGAGTTCTAAGCTATAAGGAATTTCATCCCACCAAACGAAAATTTTGTGAAAAGCCGTACAAATAGCCTTTACGTTTGTGTTTCCAGCTGCTCATCCCGACTCTGTCAGCAAATTTTCTTCTTGGCAAAAAATCATTCGGGGCTTATGGATCCATTCTCTTTGTTCTGTTCATCAGTAAAAATTAAGTATACAATAGGATTATTTAAGATCACTGTTTTCATAGTTTAGTTGTTTTAAACATTCCCAACCATAAAATAGCTGTTGCCCCAATAGTTCCTTTGAAATCCTTGTGGTGTCCACCGATGACGGGCACAAAATGAATCCTTCAAGCTGCTGAAGGACTGTGGAGAGGGGTGGAGTATCTATCACATGTAAATCTGCACCACAGAAGTGAATTGGGAAGGCGTAGGAGGTAGTAGTATGTCATCATCAAAGCTGTTTCTTTTTTGCCAAAAATCCAAAATGGCTTACACTACTGTTCCAATTGCTGATTGGGGGTGAAAAAGGAAGAGAGAGAGAATATGGAGGGAAACAAGGATAAGAAAAGAAGATAGAGGGTGGCGCCTGTGGCTCAGTGGGTAGGGCACCAGCCCCATAAACTGAGGGTGGCAGGTTCAAACCCGGCCCCGGCCAAACTGCAACAAAAAAATAGCCAGGCGTTGTGGCAGGTGCCTGTAGTCCCAGCTACTCAGGAGGCTGAGGCAAGAGAATCTCCTAAGCCCAAGAGCTGGAGGTTGCTGTGAGTTGTGATGCCACACTACTCTACTGAGGGTGATGGACTGAGACTCTTAAAAAAAAAAAAAAAGAAGATAGAGAGGTGAGGTTGGAAGAGCATGTGGTGAAGGAGGTGGAGTAGTAGTATATACGGAGGGGTATTTGCTATAGCACCAATGGTGGAGCACACACTGCTACCTTGGTGCCATCTCCAGAAAGGCGTTTCTGACCCTTCCTTCTCAACTTATTGTCCTATCCCTTTCAGTAGCCATGTATTATGGCATAACAAATTAACTCAAAACGATCTCACAGTTTCCAAGGGTTGGGAATCCAGGAGCAGTTTAGCTGAATTATTGTGGCTCAGTCTCTCATGAGGCTATTGGCTGAGCTACTATCTTCTGAAGGCTTATCAGAGACTAAAGAATTTGCTTCCAATATGGCTCACTCACATGGTTGTTGACAGGCTACCTCAGTTGTTGTTGTTTTTAAGACAAGGTCTCACTCTGTTGCCCGGCCTCAGCCTAGCTCATAGCAACCTCAAGCTCCAGGGCTCAAGCAATCCATCAGCCTCAGCCTCCTGAGTAGCTGGGACTACAGATGCCTGGCTAATTTTTCTATTTTGGGGGGGGGAGTTTTTTTGGCTGGGGCTGGGTTTGAACCCGCCACCTCCGGCATATGGGGCTGGCGCCCTACCATTTTGAGCCACAGGTGCCAGCCCTAATTTTTCTATTTTTAGTAGAGATGGTCTCACTCATGCTCACTGCTGGTCTGGAACTCCTGAGCTCAAGCAATCCACCTTCCTCAGCTTCCCAGAGTGCTATGCTAGGATTACAGGCACTGTGCCTGGGTCCCTACCTCAGAACTTTACCAAGTGGGCCTTTTCATAGGCTGCTCAAACGTCCTTATAACATGGCAGCAGGATTTCTTAGGAGCAAGTGGTCTGAGAGAGTAACCAAGAAGCTATGATGCCTTTTATGACCTAGTCTCCAGTGACTAGGTTATGGACTCTACTCCTTGTACTTTTTTCCTGTTCTTTGGAATGAGTTCATTAGTAGAGCCCACATTCAAGGTAAAAGGAATCAGGCCCTTTTTGAAGGGAATATAAAAGAATTCTCAGACATATTTTAAAACCACTATACCACTTAGCCTCCCTGAGCTGGCAAAGAAGTCCTGCTCTCTGTGCTCTTGTGTGGTATAACAGCATATTGCATTTACATCATCAATTCTCAGCCCATCAGTCTTTTTTTTAAGAGACAGAGTCTCACTTTATCGCCCTTGGTAGAGTGCAGTGGTGTCACAGCTAACAGCAACCTCCAACTCCTGGGCTTAGGCGATTCTCTTGCCTCAGCCTCCCAAGTAGCTGGGACTATAGGCGCCTGCCACATAATGCCCAGCTATTTTTTTTTTTTTTGTTATAGTTTGGCTGGGGCCGAGTTTGAACCTACCACCCTCCGTATATGGGGCCAGCGCCCTATGCACTGAGCCACAGGCGTTGCCCATTTATTTTATTTATTTATTTTTTTTTAGAGACAGAGTTTTACTTTATTGCTTTTGGTAGAGTGTCATGGCGTCACACAGCGCACAGCAACCTCCAACTCCTGGGCTTAGGCGATTGTCTTGCCTCAGCCTCCAGAGTAGCCTACCTACTACAGGCGCCCGTCACAATGCCTGGCTATTTTTTTGTTGCAATTTGGCCGGGGCTGGGTTTGAACCTGTGACTCTCGGTATATGGGGCCAGTGTCCCACCCACTGAGCCATAGGGGCTGCCCAAGTCTTTTATTCAAGTCATAATAAAAAGTGCTAATATAAAATAAAAAATAATAAAATAAAATAAAAAATTCATACAGGGGTGGTGCCTGTGGGTAGGGCACCAGCCCCATATACTGAGGGTGGCAGGTTTGAACCCAGCCTGGGCCAGCTGAAACAGCAGAGCCAACTGCAACAAAAAACAGCCAGGTGTTGAGGCCCGTGCCTGTGCTCCCAGCTCTCAGGAGGCTGAGGCAAGAGAATCGCTTAAGCCCAAGAGTTGGAGGTTGCAGTGAACTGGGACACCACAGCACTCTACCCAGGGTGACAGTTTGAGGCTCTGTCTCAAAAAAAAAAAAAAAAAAAAAAAAAAACAGGAAATAATTCATATAAAACAAAAAAGAGCCCGGGCACTGTGACTCACGCCTGTAATCCCAGCACTGTGGGAGGCTGAGGAGGGAGGATTGCTTAAGCTCAGGAGTTTGAGATTCGCCTGAGCGAAAGTGAGACCCCGACTCATGAAAAAAATAGAAAAACCTAGCTGGGCGCTGCTGTGAGCGCCTATAATCCCAGTGGCTTCGGAGACTGAGGCAGCAGGATGCCCACAGCCGGAGTCTGAGGTTGCAGTGAGCTCTGACACCACTGCCCTCTGCTCAGGGCACAGGGTAGAACTCTGTCTCAACAACAACAAAAAAATAATAAAATAAAAATAAAAAAGAGACAGCACACATCTAGACAATTATTAGATTTCTAATTTTATTTATAAGCAAATAAAAATTTCCTGATTTTATTTACAAATGGTTGTCATTCTGAATTGTGTTCACTAATTTTTAATGTAACAAAAAATGTTTTTAACTATGGTAAGAAACAGACGTAAGCAGATTTTGAATGGATTAGTAAAAGTCTAGAGAGTTTCTTCTATTTTTAAAGGAACCTCTTTTATTTTGGAATTGTGGAGGACTACCTCAGCACATTTTTAACTCACTATGCTTTTTTTTATTGTTGCTTTTCTTTTTTTTTTTCCCTTTCCAATTCCAGCTTTCATCTTGAATAATCTAAAAGTAAAGTGTTACTTACATGGCAAAAATTACTTCCTGAGTTATCTGAATTCTATAAAGAATATCATTTTGGATGCCGCAAGCCTTTGCCTTTTCAAATTCTCAATGTCAAGCTGTAATTTCCCTCTTCTAGTTTTATCCAGAACCTTTAAATTAACAACAGAAGAAAGTAAACAGGAAGTTACATTTCTCTGATCTAGAATATTAGGAGGAAGATGGGGGTAACTAAATACGGAGAAGGAAACGACCATGTTTTGTTCCTGTTAATCAAAATCACATAATCAAAATCCTCCTGGAATCCTAACTAAAAATATCTGATAGAAGTGCAGTGTATTTTTTCAGCTGTCTATAGGTCATAAAGAAAGGAACAAAATGACCGTTTCCTCTAATCCGCTGGTGTTTAAAAATTTGTTTTAAAAAAGATTCACGAGCTGTTTAAGTATAGCTCCTATCTAATGTTTTGCAGGATGATTTAACTTATATTTTTAAAGACTAAAAAAGAAAGAAAACTTAGCCTCTATGCCTTGACTTGTTCAAATACAGCATATTTAAACATACAACAATAACTGTCTTCATAGCAAATATGATACACAGAGATAACAGATTTTTTTTTAAATTGAGACGTCTTAAGCTATCACCCTGAGTAGAGTGCTATGGCGTCACAGCTCACAGCAACCTCCAACTCATGGGTGTAAGCGATTCTCTTGCCTCAGTCTCCCAAGTAGCTGAGATTACAGGCACTTGCTACAATGCCCGGCTATTTTTTTGGTTGTAGTTGTCATTGTTGTCGGTGGGCCCTGCTGGATTTGAACCCACCAGCTGCAGTGTATGTGGCTGGTTCCCTAGCCACTTGAGCTACAGGCACCAAGCCAGATAACAGATTTTGTTTGTTTGTTTTGTTTTGTTTGCAGTTTTTGGCCAGGGCTGGGTTTGAACCCACCAGCTCCGGCATATGGGGTCGGTGCCCTACTCCTCTGAGCCACAGGTACCGCCCAGATTTTTTTATTTGTTTTTCTAAATGCTATCAGGAGCCAGTTTTGTTTCAGAAGCTAATTAAGACTAAGTCACTTAGTTGAGTTAACTAGAACAGTGGCTTCCAGACTTGGGATTTCACAGAGCAGGCAAGTTTCCTTAATGAATTAATGGATCATGAATGAATAAGTCGGAGAGGAGTTCTATATGGTGATCGACTTTTTCATTTCGCTAAATAAGGATGTACAAAAGGTTAACTATTACCTACAACTACCATTATTTCATAAGAGCAAAAACATCTTCACAGGGAAAAAAAAGGTGGGATGGGAATAATATCATAATAAAAATAGTGCTTCAGAGGTAAAAAATTAGGATATTGGCGGCACCCATAGCTCAGTGGGTAGGGTGCTGGCCACATACACAGAGGCTGGCAGGTTCCAACCCAGCCCACTTGGGACAACTAAACAACAATGACAACTGCAACAAAAAAATAGCCAGGGGTTGTGTTGGGCACCTGTAGTCCCAGCTGCTTGGGAGGCTGAGGCAAGAGAATTGCTTAAGCCTAAGAGTTTGAGATTGCTGTGAGCTGTGACACCATGGCACTCTACCCAGGGTGACAGCTTGAGACTCTGTCTCAATAAAAAAAAAAAATTAGGATATTAAAAAAATCACTAAATATTCTCAGAATATATATGCATATATATAATTTTTACTTTTTTTTTTTTTAAGAAACAAAGTCTTACTCTGTTGCCCAGGCTGAGATTATAGTGGTATGATCATAGCTCTCTGTGAACTTAAATGATCCTCCCTCCTCAGCCTCTTGAGTACCTAGGACTACAGGCACCAGTTATCATACTAGGCTCATTTATATGTGTGCTTACATGTGTGGGTAGGGGGCCCAGGCTGATCTCGAACTTCTGGCCTCAAGTGGTTCTCTTGCCTCAGTCTCCCAATGTGCTGGGATTACAGGCATGAACCTGGGCAAAATATATTCTGCCCAGACTCAGAATATATTTTAATAAAACATAATAGACAAGCATTTAGGAACCACTGGGAATCACTCAGTATAGAGTATTTTTTTTTTT
>CAUYTI010105354.1:0-17484 GCA_963575145.1 Galago senegalensis | reverse complement strand
CCTGTGGTCCCAGCTACTTGGGAGGCGGAGGCAAGAGACTCGCTTGAGCCCAGGAGTTGGAGGTTGCTGTGAGCTGTAATGCCATGGCACTCTACCCAGGGGGACAGCTTGAGGCTCTGTCTCAAAAAAGAAAAAAAAATATATATATATATATATATGTGTATATATATATATATATATTTAATGCTTGGCACCCGTAGCACAGTTGTTACG
The DNA here is from genome assembly GCA_963575145.1 of Galago senegalensis. NCBI lineage: Eukaryota > Metazoa > Chordata > Mammalia > Primates > Galagidae > Galago > Galago senegalensis. The sequence continues at coordinate 17,271 of CAUYTI010105354.1, read as the reverse complement.
GAGCCATCTACATACACAATGTTGGCGGGTTCGAACCTGGCTCAGGCAGCTAAATAACAATGACAAGTGCAACAAAAACCAGCTGGGTGTTGTGGCGGGTGCCTGCAGTCCCAGCTACTCTGAAGCAAGAGAATCACTTTGAGCCCAAGAGTTGGATGTCACTGTGAGCTGTGACACCACAGCACTCTACCAAGGGGGACATAGTGAGACTCTGTCTCAAAAAAAAAATATATATATATATATATAATATATATATGTATATATATATATATATTTTTTTTTTAAAGAATGACTATTTGTATGGATAAATAGATGGGTGGACAGACAGACTAAAGCAAATCTCCTTTTTTTTTTTTTTTGAGTCGGAGCCTCAAGCTATCCCCCTGGGTAGAGTGCCATGGCATCAAGCTCACAGCAACCTCCAACTCCTGGGCTCAAGCGAAACTCCTGCCTCAGCCTCCCAAGTAGCTGGGACTACAGGCGCCTGCCACAACGCCTGGCCATTTTTTGGTTGCAGCCATCAATGTTGTTTGGCGGGCCTGGGCTGGGGATTCGAACCCGCCACCTTAGGTGTATGTGGCTGGCTCCTTAGCCACTTGAGCCACAGGCGCCGAGCCAAGCAAATCTCCCTTTAAGGAAGCAGAAATTCACCAGGCATGTTGGCTCACAACTGTAAGCCTAGCACTCTGGAAGCAGAGGTGGGTGGATTGCTCAAACTCAGGAGCTTTTCTCAGCCTGAGAAATCGAGACCCCCATCTCTACTAAAAGTAGAAAAAACTAGCCAGGCATTGTGGCACATGCCTGTAGTTCCAGATACTCGGGAGGCTAAGACAAGATGATTGCTTGAACCCAGGACTTTGAGACCGCTATGAGCTACAGCAAATCCATGGCACTCTACCCAGTGAGAAACAGGCCTGGTGAGCAAGGGGGCAGCCAAGGATGACTGTGTGGCCTCCCCAGAACCTTCTTACTGTCCTTACATTGCCCAGACTCCTCTTTCTCTCCCTCCTTCTATGCTCCCCAGAGCTCAGCCTCCTTCAGAGCCCATTGAAAAGCCATTTTACCTCCAAAGCCTCTCCCTCTGTCCACCTTGGGTGACCATTGCCTGTCTGCTGCTCTCCTCCCTCCTCCTGAGCCCCAGCCCCAGCTTCCCTGCCCAGTGCCTCCTCCACAGATGGCAACTTTCTTGCTCACAGCTTTTTGCCAAACCAGGAGGAAAAGTCTAAGCACAGGTGCCTGGGAGACAGGCCCTTTGTCCAAGCCTCAGCCCAGGGTGTGGGTGTGGGGCCCTCCCGCCCCCCCACTCCCTCTGCCATCTCCCTCTCTGACTTTTGTCCTTGGATCATCTGCGTGATCAGAAGAGGTTTCATTCTCTGGCAACTGGGCAGCCATTAGGAAGAGGCAGCCCCATTACCCTCTCACCACACAATGGTGGGCTACTTCAGTTATTCTGTTTCACCTGAAGACTTATTTGCAGACAGAGCCGCCCCTTCAGAGCAGGGCGGGCCCCATCTGTCGGACAGTTTGCTCCAATATCTCTGGCCATTGTGCCTGCACTCGGCCTGGGTGGCATGTGCACACAGAGAGACAGTGCGGCTGCCTGCCCCACACCCTCCCTCTTGTCTCTTTATCATTCTCTCAGGGCCGAACAGAACTTGCTTCAAGGAGTGATGTCAGACGTGTGCAAAACAGACCCATAAAACCTAATGCACTTGCTCCCCTTTGTCCGTCTCATTCTCCTGCCCAACGATTTCCACTCACAAAGCCACTCAAAACACATCAGCAGTAACTTCACAAAACAGCCACTTGTTGGCTAATTGTGCTCAGCAGCAGCCAGCAAGGCTGGGGGCAGGGTGGGGAGGTGACCTGGGAGCCCTCAGCTCCCCCAGCCAGAGTCCAGCTCCTGGGAAGGGAGCCTTGCCCTAGAGGGGGCATCACCTCCCTCCCTCAGCCTTACACCTTGAGGATTGGCTTACTGGGTGGGGGCCTGGGAGCATGGGGACTGGGGACCAAGTAGGGAGGATTCTCTCCCTGCTGTGTGCCAGCTTACTAGGGGACCCTGGGAGTGACTGCCCACCTCCAGGCCTCAATTTCCCCACCTGCACCATAAGTGGGTTATGGTGGTTTCTAAGGTCTCTTCCAGCTCCCAAAGGCTGCCTCTGTGCACCAAGAGCTTTGGACAACTGGGCTTCAAATCCTGGCTCTGCTGCAGACTGACCATTTGACCTGCAGCCTCAGGCTCTTTGAGCATGTTTTTTCCCCTAGAAATGGGATAATGGCAGCGCTGCCCCAATCTCGAGCTCTGAAAATTCACAGAGGTGCCATCCAGATGCATTGAGGGGCCGATGAGCATGGGCCTTCCCCTGCCCTCGACAGCTCACAGTCTGAAGGATGGACAGAGGACACTGGGGGCCATAACAGGGCACCCTGATGTAGTCTTGGAAACTAGGATGAATTAAGCTAAGATCTGAAGGATTCTGGCCACTAGGGCAAGAGCATGGCCAGGAAGGACATGTGCAAAGACCTTGAGATAGGGCTGAATTGGAGGACAGAAAGGAGACCAGTGTGACTGGAGTCTACAGGGAAGGGCTGGCCAAGTGGCAAGGCCAGGTAAGAAGCCCCTGCAGGCTGCAATAAGGCACTTGGCTTTATTCTAAGGGCAATAGGGAGCCATGGAGGGGATGAGAGCAGCAAGATATCTTTTTCAAAGACTCCTCCTGGCTTCTGGGGGAGAAAGAGTTGGGGGACAGGGGCCCAGAGCAAAAGCAGAGAGCTGTCCCTCTGTTCTACCAGCCCAGGTTGGGTAGAAGTGACAAGAGGGGATAGAACTGGGGCTCAGGCTCTGGTTCTGCAGGGACCTCTGCTAGTTGGCACCCCCGGAAAGGCAGGGGTTAAGCACTGCGGTCTCAGAGAAATCAAAGAATTATAGGTTTGCTGGTGGCCTGTCACACACAATGCCACCTGCCATCTCTGGGCTCAACTGTCACCACCATGCATGTATCCAAAGTCCATTAGGGAGGCCGAGGCAGTGCCTCCCAGCTGTCACAAGGGCAGCAAGTCCTCATCTGAGTGCCACTGCACTTGAGACTAGCTCTGTCCCCTTTGTCAGAGGCTGGGGAGCCCTGGGCACATTTAGCACACCTCTGCCACTTCCCACTTCCGAGCCCCTGATGCAACCTGCACAGTGAGGGCAGTGGTGACATCCTTCCCAGAAGGGCTGCAGAGATTTCAACCAGGAACCAGGCTCAGCCAGCTCTCAGCAAACTGGGGCTGCTGCCATCATTTCTCTTCAACTGTCCCTTGTGCGTGTTATTTTTATTCTTCCACATTCGACCCCTGCCCCTTGCCCTTGTCTTTGGAAGCTCAAAGTCAAGGTGAATTGTTCTTCAAAATAGCTCACTCTTCTTGGGTTCCTGGTATAATTACCACCCCCATCATTTTTGCTTCTGGTATCTCTTCTGTTTTTTCTCAGTAAGCTTTATTTTAACTGCCCTCTGTGTGTGTGTGTGTTTAAAATCTTACAAATGAAAATAACTTAATTGCTTTTTCTGATTTTCAGAGTAACACATGCTTATTACAAAAAACATCCAGACAATGCAGAGACATGGGAAGAGCAGAGGAAAAACAATGAGATCATTTCCAAGCAACCTCAAGTAATTTGTAGCAAAGTCCACAAGAGTAGGCCTCCCCACATGCCCCAGCCCCCCACCCGGTTCCCTTCCCCAACCCCCCCCCACATCCTACCCATCCCCAGATGCCAGCTCCCGTTCTCAGCCCCCACAGAGGTTTCCTACTTCCTAGACTTCAGCAGCCCAGCGCCATCATCCCTTCCACTGATCCGAGGTCTCTCCATTTCAGCAAATATTTATTGAGCATCTACTTTGGGCCAAGACACAACATCTGGCCATCTGGACTCAGCCCCTGTTGCCTTCATTTAATTGGCTTTTGTTATTTTTTTTGCCATATGTCTAAACTCCTCCCAGCCTGGGCTGTCAGTCCCTAACGGTACACCCCAGCTTCTGTCTCCTGTTGTTCCCTAGAACGACTTCCCAGGTGCCTGCAGGGAGGGAGCTGCTGTGGATTGCATGAGCTGGGCACCATGCCAAGCCCATGGCATGCATGATCTTGTCTGATCCTCATACCGACTGTGCGAGGTGGGTGTACCCCACTCTGCAGGTGAGGAAACTGAGTTCAGACAAGCTTGCCCAAGGAACCATGGTGGATGAATTGAGAGCCAGGAGTTCAACCTGAGTCTTCCAGGCCTGAGCTCTGAGCCCCTTCCTTGAACAACTCAGTGACAGTACACAACAGAGGATAAATGCTCTCAGCAAGGTGTGCCAGGACAGGAAGAATAGTGCCATCCCCCCACCCCCAGGGACCTGGGAAGGCACCCTGGAGAAGTTGTTCCCTAAGCAAGATTCAAAGGATGCATAAGAATTGGCCCAATGGAAAACAGGCAGAAGGCACTGATGAGGCGGAAATAGCTCGGGGTCAGGCTGGGTGGGAGAACACGGGCTCTTCTGAGTGGCAGGTACGGGGTGCACACGGGACAGGGCTGAGAGGTCAGGGGTGTGGGGTGGCCATCTGCCTGCACCATAGCGTGCTTCACACAAACTGACCAGGCATTTGGACTTGAGCTTTAAACCAACAGTTAGTTCAAAGTGAGCTACCTAGAATTCTCAGGGTTCCTCAGAGGTGCCATGGCAACCTGGAGGAAGGTAACCAGAGGGAGGTGGCAGCACTGGGCTCTGTGCCCAGCCCCACCCCTGGCCTCAGGGGAGCTGCACTCTCTGAGCTACTTGGTTCGATTTTCAGGATAGGACTTCACTTGAAGGGCTCCTCAGAAAACATGTTTAAAACCCTGTGGGCTGGAGGAAGTTTTAAGCCAGAAGTGACACAACCAGAGTTTTATGATTCCTTTGTTCTTCAAAAACCCTCCCTGAGCCCCACCCTCTAGGCTCCTAGCTCAGGCTCCTGGAAGGTGTGTTGTTCTGCCTCAGGGATCTGAGTCCTGGGCCCAGGGCCAAGATCCTTGGCTTCTAGTCCCAGCTCTCCTGTGACTTAGTGGCACTGCACACCTTTCCCTTCTCCGGGTCTCAGGATTCTGGCCCTAGGCCTTGGACTTGATCCAGGCTTGTGGCCACAGACCAGGCATAATCTTAGCCCAGCCAGTTCTCCTAAGGGCAGACGCTTACTCCTGATGGGGCTTTGCTGTCCAGGGCAGAACCTCCTAGATTAGAAAAAACTCAATGGGCAGCTCCTGTGGCTCAGTGAGTAGAGCGCCAACCTCATACACCGAGGGTGGCTGGTTTGAACCTGGCCCCAGCCAAACTGCAACAACAACAACAAAAAATTAGCTGGGATAGCGCCTGTGGCTCAGTGAGTAGGGCGCCGACCCCATACACAGAGGGTGGTAGGTTCAAACCTGGCCCCAGCCAAATTGCAACAACAACAAAAAAACATAGCTGGGCATTGTGGAGGGCACCTGTACTCCCAGCTACTCAGGAGGCTGAGGCAAGAGAATTGCCTAAGCCTAAGAACTGGAGGTTGCTGTGGCTGTGATGCCACAGCACTCTACTGAGGGCAACAAAGTGAGACTCTGTCTATAAAAAAAACAAGAAAAAGAAAAAGAACTAAGAGAACCCCAGCAGCCACGTCCAGTACCAGCAGCCAGACACTTCCTTCACCTTGAATAGTCCGACCACTCCTTGTACAGGTTGAAGAATGAAGGCTCAGGAGTGAGGCCCCCTGCCAGACTCTCAACAACTAACAGAGGCAGGGGCTGTGGCCCTGGAGCCTGCATTCACCCCCACATCCAGGGTGGGCTGGGGCAGGTGCTGTCTGCCTGCAGCAGTGTGGCTGGCCTCCACAGGGGGGCTGGTGAGCCTCAAGTCTGGGCCTCCACAGCAAGGCTCTTTGCTGTCCCTCCTTCCCTGTTTGGGGCCCCAGCTCTGAGATGACCTGCTGGATGTCTGCTGGGCCTCCCAGCCTCCCTGCCCTTGACTGTGAGCACTTATTCCCAACCTCAGATGTGATCCCTGTGCTGTGGGCATGAGGACTTCCCTCGGACCTTCTGCTCTGTCTCTAGGAGGTCCCCTTGGTTCATACTGGCAGCTCTAATGGGAGCCCCACTCTTGTTCTCAGCTCTACCCTACACCCTAGAGTCACTCACACCAGCACTGTGGGTTGTGTGGCGTTTTCTGGAGATGACGGGCCTGGGGGTGGGTCCCAGAGCAGTCACTGAGCTCCTGCCCATCCACCCATAGACCTTCACCATCTTCTCTCTCTGTTCTGCAGGGCGCCTCTGACCTGCTCTCCCCACCCTCCTCACCTTCTGACACCTCGGGTCCCTTCACCCCAATCTCTGCTGTTTGCCCCTGGTCCTCAGCCACTGCCAGGCCTCTGTTCAGCCTGGCACATGAGCAGGCTGCCAAGTGGTTGGACCCAGCCGCTCTGGTGAGTGTCACCCTGCGGCATGCTTAGTGGTGGTTGCATGATTTTGCAACCCCGATGTTGGATTAACCTGATCAGAAACCCACGTGGGTGACCACAGGGAGGGATCTGGGAGCGAGGAGCAGCTCTGCCTCACGCCCAGGGCTTTGAGTTCCTTCCGCAAGTGTGAGGCCTGCAGTGCCTTTGTGGAATATCCTCTCTGCACTGGGAGTGCACTGATCTCTCCCAGGTTGTTCACATCAATTTTTTAAAGAAGAAAGAACTCTGCAAACACCTTTTTACCGGAATGCTCATTTTGAGAAGTGTCCCCAGCTATGGCAAGTTTACGTAAAGTCAGAACTTCTAACTGCCCATCTTCATTTGCCATAAGGAACAGCTACTGCGCTCCTGCGGCTACGGCTCCCTTCTGTAGACACATTGCGAGGAGGGGGCCGGACAGCAGCTTCTACAGTTTTTCTTTAATTTGCTCAGTTAGCAAATAAGTTGTGTACGGTATAAATTGGAAAAAGGCAAAGGAGGGCTCTAGCCCCCGGGGAACTGGGAACACAGGCTGGAGAAATGGGGAAATAGACAATGTGGTTAGTGTAACAACCAGGATGGCAGGCCCAGCAGGGACAGCCTGGGAGAGAGGGGGGCGGGCTTCACAGCTTCAGGAAGGTAGTCCCTAGGGAGGTCTGGTCTGGTTAAGACCGGGGGAGGCTCAGCCACACAGAGAGGAGGGAAGGGTATTGCAGGCAGGAAGGTCTGCAGGTGCAGAGGCTGGGAGGTAAGAAAGTGCTGTTGGGGAACAGAAGGATCAGTGGGGCAGGAGGGAGGCACACAGCCAGGGTGAAGGGACCCACAGGGCACAGGAGAGAGATGAGGCAGAAGACAAGGGCAGGGATGGGGCCTCACAGGAGGGCACCTGTGGAGGAGTTAGGTCACCAAGGTCACCTGTGGAGTTAGGAGGTCACCAAGGAGGGTTAGGCAAAGGAGAGACTGAATCTGAAGCATACTTAGAAAAGTCTCTATGGAGGAGCCTTAATCTAGAGATTAGCAATTGGAAGTTCAGGCTCAGGCATCCCAGGGGCCTGACTTAGAGCCCTGATTCTACCAGGAACTAAGTAACTGTGAGTGAACTGCTCAAGCTCTCTGAGCCCCAGTTTCCCCAGCTGTACGCGGAGCACAATCACCATCTCTACTGATGAGTGACATGGGAGGTGTCTGGGAGATGGTGTGTCAGGAGACAGTGTGACAGTCAGCCCAGTGCCTGTGGGAGGTGGACGCTCCTCACTGCTACATCTCCACACCCAGAAAATAATAGATACCCCACAAGTATGTTTCCAGTGAATTCGAGAGGTGGTTGTTGAGTGGATGGTGGGTCGGAGGGGCAAAAAGGGAATGCTCTTGACTGTGGAAGACAAGCCAGTAAAATAGTTCATTCAGTAGTCACAAAGGCACGAGGCACTGAGCCCGAAATTTGCACCAGGCTCTTTGACTCAGAAGCCTTTGAAACCAGACTGCCACACCACATACGCCAGGAGTGCCAAGCACCACGCTGGCCTCTCACTTTGTGGGCAGCTGCCTCTGGCCAAGGCACCTGCAAGTGCCGGCATAGCAGAGACCAGCAGACGGGAAACTCAGTGGTCCCGGAAAGAGCCCAGCCCCGCAGGATGTCCAGTCAGTCGCTGGCAGTTCACTGAGCACCCGCAGCGTGTGCTGCTTGCAGCTTCAGCACTGAGGCACGTGGGGCTCACAGGCTAGTGGAGGGGACGGCCATCACACAGAGGCCTGCAGGTTTAGACAGGCAAGCTGATGGCTGCTGCTGCCCACGCTGGTTAGAGCCCTGGGATATTCCGTGTCTGTTTTCCTCACCTAGGCCCACTGCACATGCGTCAGCACACCTCCAGGCTCTGCCAGCGTCCCTTCTGAGTGGCTGTGCCCTGCCCCTGCCAGGTGCCATGACAGCCTGGCCTTGGTGGTGGGGGCTTCCTCCAGGTGATGCTTCAGTGAAGCTGGAGGCTGAGTGAGAGTTGGGGGTTGGGAGCCGAGAAGGTGGAGTAGGATCCACAGCTGCAAAGGCCCAAGGCAGGAAGGAGCTGGGAGCAGGGAAGCAGATTCACGATGAAGCTGGGGTGGGGCCAGACCTGCGGCCTTCTGTGCCAGGGCTACAATGTGGCTTTGATCCCAGGCCAATGAGAGGTTGGGTTTTTTTGTTTGTTTGTTTTTGTTTTTTTTTTTAGAAATTTATTTATTTATTTTCCAGTTTTTGGCCTGGGCTGGGTTTGAACCCACCACCTCCAGCATATGGGGCCAGCATCTTACTCCTTTGAGCCACAAGCGCCACCCCCAACGAGAGGTTGTATCTCAACATCAATGATCCACAAGGGCTTCTAAGAAAAGGAGGGACTTGGCCTGGTGAGAAGGGCCTGAGGGGAGCAGAGGCGGAAGAGGATGGCACAGACCCAGGCCAGGGCAGAGGCATGGAGAGAGGCCAGTAAGAGGTGCCCCGAAGTGATAGGACTTTCCCCAGGTGTCCCCGCCACCAGGGGCCCAGGGCCTGAGGCTCAGACACGGAGCCGCGTGAGTCCTAGAGCCCCAGAAGAGACCTGTCTGGATCTGCTGCAGGCTGCAGAGTTGGGCCCTCACCCTGCAGAGAGGCAGCAATGAGAGCAGCAGCCGCCAGCTCCGGCTCCCCGGAGCGCCAATTCCGAAAATGACAAGCAGAGAGCCAATAAGAAGGTTGGAAAATGGGCACCTCTGTGCCTCCCTACGTCTATTGCAGGGTTTAGAAATAGCTGGGATGAGAGGAGAGCGGCCAGGAGGGGTGCTCGCTGGGCAGACAGAGGCCTGGAGAAGCTGCTACTGCTGGTGTAGGAGCCAGAGGAGAGACAGGAGGGCGAAGGAGGGAGAGGAGACTCTGGGAGAGGAGGGGACTGGCGGAGGAAAGCACAGCAACACCAAGGACATGTACAGAAGACGGAAAGGACAAATGTCAAAATGGACACACACAAAAAGAGCGGCCGTGGTGTGTGCCTACAATTGTGGGCGGTGTGCGTGTGTGCAATTCGGCCTTTAAGGAGCAATTCAAAAGCCTCTGGCCCCTCAGCTCATCTAAACACCCCCCTTCTCTCTTCGCCCCCGACCACTAAAAAAAAAAAAGAGAGAGAGAGTGAGAGAGAGAAAGAAGGAAAACAAAATATCTACAGTTGTCGAGACAAGAGGAGAAAAATAGAGGCAAACATCCGTAATTTTCTCTGTGGGGCTTTGCGGTAATTGAGCCATTTGGATAAAAATAAAGGCAGCAGGCCCCTTAGGTAAGAAGAGCTTTTGCAATCTAAGAAGCTTGAATTATGCGTCTTGTGTCACTTGAAATCCCCCGTTCTCCCCCTTCTGTAGCGACCCAAACCACTTTCCCTTTCCTTATTATTTTTTTAAGTACCCTGTCAAATGTCGTCTGCAGAGCAGAGAATTTCAGCTGTCACAACTAATTTCAATTTTTCCATGTGCATTCCCCCCTTGGGGGGGGCAGCTGAGCCCCCTTTCCCTCCCTCTTTCATCCACTCACTCTTTTTATTTCTCATTATTGTTATTATTTCAAAACCATATTTACATCATACATTTGTTTGGGGGAGTGTTTAAGGACAGTGCTCTGCTGTCGAGGGAGCCTGGGACCTGCCCTATTGGCTTCTGCCTCTCTCCTCACTCACCTGCACCCCACTACCATCCTGAACCCTGGGCCTTCCACCTGCCACTCCCAGCCCTGAGCTACAGCCCCTGCTGGCCATCTCCTGGGGGAAATCTAGACCTCAGACATGACATTAAATCTTGAGGCTCTGTCTGGACCGTGGGTGCCATGTCCCTGGTGAGAGAAGGTTCCTGGTGGAGGGGACAGCCAGAGACGGCAAGTGTCGTGATTTGCCCATCTCTCCACCCTTTTGTCCCATCCTTCTTCCCCTCTCACTTTGAGCATTTGCTTAATGGGCCTCCAGCCAGGCCCTGCCAAGGTGCTAGGCATACCAACTGGGGTGAGTAAGGTATAACCCTTGCCCTTGAGGAGATGACAATCTAATGTTGTCTGGGAGAGGAAAAGCCAAGTGGATGGTGAAGTGTTTGGTGTGCTTGGTGGCTGTGCAAGGACAGAGGGCCCCAAAGGAGGGATGAGCCCTTCTGGCCCAGCTACTGATAGTTTGCTGTGGGTTGGAGATGTCCTGCCAAGATTTGGGTGTTGCCAATATGACAATAGGGTGTGGTGGCTCATACCCGTAATCCTAGCACTTTGGGAGGCTGAGGTGGGTGGATTGCCTGAGCTTACAGGTTCAAGACCAGTCTGAGCAAGAGCAAGACCCTGTCGCTAAAAAATAGCAGGGCATTGTGGTGGATGCCTATAGTCCCAGCTACTTGGGAGGTTGAGGTAAGAGAATTCCTTAAGCCCAGGAGTTTGAGGTTGCTGTGAGCTGTAATGCCACGGCACTCTACCGAGGGCAAAAGTAAGAGTTTGACTCTTTCTTTAAAAAAAAAAAAAAAAGAAGGTGGTGCCTGTAGCTCAAGTGGCTAAGGCACCATCCACATACACCAGAGCTGGTGGGTTTGAATCTGACCCAGGCCTGCCAAACAATGATAACTACAACCAAAAAATAGCCAGGCATTTGGCAGGTGCCTGTAGTCCCAGCTACTTGGGAAGCTGAGGCTAGAGAATCACTTAAGCCCAAGAGTTGGAGGTTCCTGTGAGCTATAATGTTATGACACTCTACCAATGGAGAGTCTCTTAAAAAAAAGGAAGGGGGTGCTGTTAAAAGGTGATTAGGCCTGAGGGCTCCTCTGTGTTGAAAGAGGTTAGGTCCCCTGCTGTGGAGGGTCTTGATGGAGAGAGTTGTCCCTTCTTCCCCTGCCACCTTCTACCACATGAAGAAAGAAGGCCCTCCCCAGATGCCAGTGCCTTGATCAGGGACGTCACAGCCTCCAGAACAGTGAGAAATAAATTTCTATCTTCTTCTATCCATTTTCATGGTATTTTGTTATAACAGCAAGAAGAACAAACCTAGTCAAGGTCTTCTCCAAGGAGTGGTGCTTGGCTGCTTTTTGGAAGCAACCAGGGGAGGGGAGTTTCAGGCAGAGGGAACAGTGTGAGCAAAGCTTTGTGTTACAGGCTGAATTGTGCCTGCCCCAGAACTAACCCTCTGTACCTCGGAATGTGAGCTCATGTAGTAATTGAGTTGTTGCAGATACAGTTAGTTTAAAATGAGGCCCTGCCGATGTAGGAAGGGACCCTGATCCAAAATGATTGGTGTGGCTGGGTGCCCGTAGCTTGGTGGTTAGGGCGCCAGACACATACACCTGGGCTGGCGGGTTCAAACCTATCCCGGGGCCTGCTAAACAACAATGACAACAACAATAAAAATAGCTGGGCTTGTGGCAGGCACCTGTAGTCCCAGCTACTTGGGAGGCTGAGGCAAGAGAATCACATAAGCCCAAGAGTTTGAGGTTGCTGTGCACTGTGACGCCACGGCATTCTACCGAGGGTGACATAGTAAGACTCTGTCTCAAAACAAAAAGACTGGTGTCCTTAGGAGAAGGGTCAATCTGGACACAGACACACATACAAAGGCAGAAGATAAAGGCAGAGAGATCAAGGTGGTGCTTCTAGAAGCCAAGGAACACCAGAAATGGCCACGGACCACCAGAAGCTCTGTGAGAGGCCTGGGACACATTCTTCCTCTCAGCCCACAGAAGGAGCCAACCCTGCTGACACCTCAGCTCAGAGTTTAGACCCCAGAACTGCAAGACAATACATTTCTGTTGTTTAAGCTGCCGGGATGTGGTGCTTCATTCCAGCAGCCCCAGCAGAGGAATACGCATGGAGACAGGAACCAGCATGCTCTGAGAAGGCGCAGAGTTGAGCAAGGTGGGTGCTTGGAGCTTGGAAGTGACAAGGGTTGGGGTGGAGCACAGTGGGACAGAGCCTGTGTGCTGGGAATGTCACCTGCTGGATGGTGGGGAGTCGGAGAGGTCAGGGAGGATTTTTGAGCAGAAATGAAAATGGAATGAGATTTGAGCCTTGTTAAATGTACACCCTGGTTATGGAGAAAGTGCTGGGGGCTGGGGGCAAGATGCTTTTCTCCTTCCTCCCCAGCACCCTGGCCACCCTAGTGCTCGGCAGGGTGGGGCCTGGCTCTACCTATGCGTGAGCAGATTCCTGGGCCCAGGACAGGGTCTGCCCCTCCCAGGCCTGGACCAAGAAATGGGCCAGCCACGGCCCTCGGGGAACACCCGTAGTATAGGACACCAGACCACGGACTAGAGGAAGAAGAGGGGTGGCAGGGAGGCACCTGTGGCTCAGTTGAGTGGGGTGCCGGCCCCACCATATACCAAGGGTGGTGGGTTCAAACCCGGCCCCAGCCAAATTGCAACAACAACAACAACAACAAAAGGGCGGCGCCTGTGGCTCAAAGGAGTAGGGCGCCAGCCCCATATACTGGAGGTGGTGGGTTCAAACCCAGCCCTGGCCAAAAACTGCAAAAAAAAAAAGAGGGCTGGAGGGCACGAGAGATGCTGGTGCCTTGCCCTGAGAAAGCGCTGTTTAAAGGAGGAGGTGAGTGGCAATATGTCCATTCTGAGACAAGGCTGCAGAGGGAGAAGTGGCCACCTTAGGGCTGGCGCCACCAAATGAGAACATTCGTGGGCAAGATTCAGAATTAGGCTTCTACTTCTCAATGCCCTCGCCTCCCTCCTTGGTCCAGCCCAGGTTCCCGGTGTGAGCGGCTAATCTCCTGCTGTCCTGCCTTCCTCCTCTTCCCATACTGTCCCCAGGGAAGAGCAGGCAAGGGCCTGGAAAAGGCTAAGCTTCTTCTCCAGGAGAGGAGAAAGGACCTGACCTGTGACATTACCTAGGGTGAGTCAGGCTGGGTCCCTGTCATAAAACCACACTGAGAAGAATGACCCACTTGCCTCCTGCCTGGCCCCATTCCACGTTCTGTGTGTGGATTAACTCACCAGCTCCCCACAGCAGCCCTGTGCAGTTAGGTACTTCACTGCCCCCATTTTACAGAAGGGGAAGCTGAGGCATAGAGCAGCTACCTGACCTGCCAAAAGTCATACTGCTGGCAAGAGGCAGAGTTGTAGATTGATTGAGCCCAGGAAGTATGGACCAGCGCCCTCACTCTCAAACACACACACTTCCCAATGGACACTCGATGTCTTACTCAATGCAGTACTACTTTCTAGAGAGGCAGTGTAGCCTGAGGGTCAGGTGGGTGCTCTCTGGAGTCAGAGAGGTGGGACCGAACTCCAGCTGGGCAACCGGACAGCTCTGAGACTCATCTCTAAGCCTATGTCTCCTCACCTGGGAAATGGGAATGTGAGTGGTTCCTACAGTGGCAAATATCGGTGGCATCTCCCTTTTCCTGCTGGGTACACAGCCTGACTACATGTCTCAGGATTCCCTGCAGGCAGGTAGGGCCATGTGACTGGGTTCTGGCCAGTGGAATTTAAGGAGGAAGTGATGTCACTACTTCCAGTCCTGGCTCCTAAAACCTCCTGCACAGTCTTCATGCTCCCAATCTTGGGCCAAGGAATGACCCCAAACCCAACAGCCCTCCTCACACTGGACTGGGCTGTTACTGTGGGCTACTTGTTAAGATAGCTAGCCTGCTCTAATGAACACACTTCCCATGGGGCTCTCATGAGGATTAAAGAGTTATTCCCTCCTTGATAGAATCACCAATAAATACATGAAAAAATGCTAATCAGGGCGACACCTATGGCTCAGTGAGCAGGGCGCCGGCCCCATATACCGAGGGTGGCGGTGGCGGGTTCAAACCCGGTCCTGGACAAATTGCAACAATAAAATAGCTGGGCATTATGGCGGGTGCCTGTAGTCCCAGTTACCCAGGAGGCTGAGGGAAGAGAATCACCTAAGCCCAAGAGCTAGAGGTTGTTGTGAGCTGTGACACCATGGCACTCTACCGAGGTGACAAAGTGAGACTCTGTCTCCTAAAAAAACAAAAAAAAAAAAAATGCTAATCATACCTAATCATCAGAGAAATACAAATCAAAATCACTTTGACGTACAACCTAACCCCAGTGAGAATGCCCCACATCACAAGGTCCCAAAGCAACTGTTGCTGGTAGGAGAGGAGAGAAGGGAACACCCCTGCACTGTTGATGAAACTGCAAACTTGTACATCCTCTATGGAAAGAAGTATGGAGATTCCTCAAAGAACTAAAAATAGAAATAGCATTTGACCCTACTATTCCACTACTAACCATTTACCCAAACAAAAAAAAGATATTTTACCACTGGGACATTTGCACTAGAATATTCACTGCTGTTCAGTTCACAGTCTCAAATATGTGGAAATATTCCAAGTGCCCATCAACACACTGAATGGATTAATAAACTGTGGTATATGTATTCCATGGAAAACTGTTCATCCCTAAATAAGACAGAAATTTTGCATTCTTTATAACAACCTGGATGGATTTGAAGAACATTCTCCTCAGTATCACAAGATTGGAAAAACAAGCGTGACATGCACTCAATGCCAATACGAAATTAGTAGATTAACAACCACAAACCCACATGAGAGAAAATCTCAAACTCAAGAAGTGGGGGAGGGAAGGAGGTTTAGTAGCTTCCCACCCAGTGGGTCAATGGACAATGCATGGATGGTATGGTACACTCTCTGACTGTAGGACACAACTATAACTCTGATTTTTACCTGCCATGTATAAATTATATAACATAATTATTCGTACCCTCATGCTAACCTGAAATTTAAAAAAGAATGGGAAAAAAAGAGTTAAGCTGTCCGGAGTGCTCAGCCCAGTGCCTGGTGCTGAGAGAACCCTGGTTAATGACTTGTCACTATTGTTCCCCAGCTCCCTCCTGCTGGAGTGTGAGCTCTTAGGGCCTGGCTCTGACTCAGTGCTCAGTCAGTACCTGCCAGATGCTGTGGGCACCCATGTCTGGAGTCTCTAACAGCTATAGTAGTCTCTAAGACAGTGTTTTTCAACCTTTTTTACCACCCTTAAATTATGCTGATACCCCCCAAAAAGAGTAAAGGCGGGTATGGTGGCTCAACCCTGTAATCCTAGCACTTTGGGAGCTCAAGGGTGGTGGATTGCTTGAGCTCAGGAGTTCAAGACCAGCTAAGCAAGAGTGAGACCACACCTCCACTAAAAATAGGAAAAAAACTAGTCGGGCATATGACAGGTGACTGTAGTCCCAGGTAGTCATAAGGCTGAGGCAAGGGAAACACTAGGGCCCAAGAGTTAGAGGTTGCAATGAGCTACAGTGATGTCATGGCACTCTACCCAGGGCAACAGAGTGACACTCCATCTCAAAAAAAGGAAAAAAGGAAATTGTAAAAGAAAGCATATACTTACTGTGCTTTGAACTTCTTTTAAAAGTAATTTAGGCTCGGCGCCTGTGGCTCAAGCGGCTAAGGCACCAGCCACATACACCTAAGGTGGTGGGTTCGAATCCAACCCAGGCCCACCAAACGACAATGATGGCTGCAACCAAAAAATAGCCAGGCCTTGTGGTGGGCACCTGTGGTCCCAGCTACTTGGGAGGCTGAGGCAGGAGAATCGCTTGAACCCAGGAGTTGGAGGTTGCTGTGAGCTGTGATGCCATAGCACTCTACCCAGGGGGACAGCTTGAGGCTCCAGTCTCAAAAAAAAAAAAAATTAATTAGGCTTGGCACCTGTAACTCAAGTGGCTAGGGCACCAGTCACATACACCAGAGCTGGTGAGGTCAAATCCAGCCCAGGACTGCCAAACAACAATGACAACTACAACCAAAAACTAGCCAGGTGTTGTGGCGGGCACCTGTAGTTCCCAGCTACTTGGGAGGCTAAGGCAAGAGAATAGTTTAACCCAAGAGTTGGAGATTGCTGTGAGCTGTGATGCTACAGCACTTTACCCAGGGCAACAACTTGAGACTCTGTCCCAAATAATAACAACAATAATAACAACAACAATAATTTAATTAGGCAGGGCACGGTAGCTCATGCCTATAATCCTAGCACTCTGGGAGGCCTAGGTGGGTGGATTACCTGAGCTCATGAGTTCCAGACCAGCCTGAGCAAAAGCGAGACCCTGTCTCCAAAAAAAATAGCCAAGCATTGTGTTGGGTGCCTATAGTCCCAGCTACATGGGAGACTGAGGCAAGAGAATCACTTGAGCCCAAAAGTTGGAGGTTGCTGTGAGCTATGACACCATAGCACTCTATGGAGCATGACAAAGTGAGACTTTGTCTCAAAAAAAATGTTTAATTAATAATCTTTAAAATTTTTTGTGGCACACCTAAAATCCTCTTATGGCACACCTGTGTGCCACAGCACAATGTTTGAAAACCACTGTTCTAAGAGCTGGACTCCCAGTCACTCTCCCATCAGGAGATGTTTGGGCTGGTGGCTCTTGGCCTCTTTGGCCTTCTTCATCCCAGACTGAACCTTGTCTTCACCCACTATAGGGATCCCCCAGCCAGAGGCCATGCCTCAGATTCCAGGTTAAGAGTTCTTGTGCAGGAATCTGAGGACCCCTCCTAGGTATTGACTCAAAAATCCCCTAAATTACTCCATAATCTGGGCAGTGCTGCACTGCCTCCTCCCTTTAAATTTCTGCGTAAGTGGTACTAGGACCATGCTGGATTGCCCCTGTTAGATAGCTGTGACTTCCTAACATTTAGGAGCTTTTTTTTTTTTTTTTTTTTTTGTAGAGACAGAGTCTCACTTTTTCACCCTTGGTAGAGTGCAGCGGAGTCGCTCCAGCAATCTCCAACTCCTGGGCTTAGCGATTCTTCTGCCTCAGCCTCCCAAGTAGCTGGGACTACA
>CAUYTI010105353.1:0-27682 GCA_963575145.1 Galago senegalensis | reverse complement strand
CTCAAGCTGTCCCCCTGGGTAGAGTGCCGTGGCATTATAGCTCACAGCAACCTCCAACTCCTGGGCTCAAGCGAGTCTCTTGCCTCCACCTCCCAAGTAGCTGGGACCACAGGCGCCCGCCACAACGCCTGGCTATTTTTTTTTGGTTGCAGCCGTCATTGTTGTTTGGCAGGTCCGGGCTGGGGATTCGAACCCGCCACCTTAGGTGTACGTGGCTGGCGCCTTAGCTGGTTGAGCTATAGGCACCGAGCCAGCCAGGTTCCTTCTTAAGGGAATAGCCATTTGATGGCACTAAGGTTTGCTTCCAACAACCTCCCTCAGGATCCCAGCTCCTCCTCCTGGACTCACGTGCAGGCTAGGGTGGTAGGTGAGCAGCCCGTTGTCACAGAGGGTCACGTACTTCTTCTTCCACTCCTTGTTCAGGGACTTGCCACTCCGCTTCAGCAGGATCCCCTGAGAACAGAGATCCTATCAGAAACCAGGGCCAGCCCCACCTGTTACAAGGCCTGGGAAGGCCATGATGTCCTCAGGAAATACCCTCCTGCGTCCCTCTTCTCCTTAGCTACTTTGAGCAGAGAGGCCTGTAAGGACTGATAGCTGAACTTAGAAGAGCCCATTAGACAAATCCTTCCACAGAAGTTGGGTTTTCCTGACCACCCATGGGACGTAGTGCAGACCACTCTTCTGGCCAGTACATGGAGCAGGGCAGAGATTGAGTGTGGCCAGCATGATGCAATGAAACAACAGCAGAGACTTCAATACTGTCCTGGCCTTTCACCCCTGCCCTAGCTGTAGAATAGGATATAAAAACCCTTAAATGTCCCAAGAATGCCCCAGACCTCCCAAGGTAGGCAGTAAGAAGACCTGGCCTTCTGTCTCAGCAACCACATTTCCTGTGTAAGCCAGAGAGACACTAAATGTGGAGGTTAGACAAGGGTAAAGACAAGAGAAAGCTCTGCGAGAACAGGAGTTTATGTGTTTTGTTCACTGATGAACTCTCGGCACCTAGGCCACAGCAGATAGCCAGGAAATATCCTTTGGAAGAAATGAGGAAAGGGCCCCCCTGACTGTGACTGCCAAGATGATAAAGCAGAAGATAGACCCCACTAGAGAGATGAAATGAGATGGTACCCAACCATGGCCTTTTTTTCCTTCCTGGGAGAAACCTGCCCCTCAGTGCTACCCTGGAAAGCAGCCCCTAGCCGCACTGGCTCTCCCTCTCCAAACAATGAGTAGCACAAGAAAATGGCTGGGAATGGGAGCAGAGGTCAACGAGGATGCAACATGTCCCACAGTCAGAACTAGTGTCACTACCTGTGGGATCCACCTCGAAATCCCAAAGCTTAGGAGAGTTGAGAAGAGGCAGTGCTCCCTGGGGACTTCAACACAAAAATCTCACAGGGGCAAGAGGGACACAGATCCACAAACCTGGGGCTAAGTGGGGAGGGCAGAAGGGGAAGTAGCCCAGGTCCCATCCCAATGCAGGTTCAAAGGATGAGCTCTGCCCACACCCAGAGGCAAAGACCAGAGAGAGCCCCCAAATGAACAAGAAATGGAGGAAGATATTCGGGTGTGAGAAAAAAGTCTCTCAGCCTGTGGTCCCAAGGCCCAATGGTAGGAGGTAAATGCTGGATGGAACTGCACCTTCTCCGTCTTAAGTTCTTCCTAACAGAAGGCCAGCCCTAGCAGGACCAGAGAAGGATAAAGGTGATTAAAGGTTTCCTGGTTGATCTCTCCCTACCATAATGGGGTGGGGGGCAGGGCAGGACAGAGTAGTCATATCCAGCCACCCAAGCAGCTTTGATTCCAGTCCCCCAGTTTTCCACATCCTTGCTGATGCTCCATCCCTCCTCCCTCTATCCTCCTGCTCCCACCAAAGACAAAAACCACTGCAGGAGGTATGGTTCCACAAGATGTGACTTGAAGTACATGCCCATCTAAGGACACATCCTGCTACCTAGTCCCCATCAGCCTCAAAGGGGCTTTTGAAGACACCTAGTGCTAAAGGGACCTGCACTAGAAGGAGGGACGGGCTGGGAAATCCATCCCTAAGGCAATCGGACCCTGCCTCACGGTCTGTGAAGGAGCCCAGTCCTCTGGGGCTTTGGTGACCAGCCTCTGGGTGTGGCATCCCTGTCACATTGGCCAAGGACAAGGTGCAGCTCAGAGCTCAGTGAACAGTCCAGCTGCTTCCTTTACCCTGGTCTATAGCCAGGGCACCAGGACAAATACCCCCTGAGGACAAGTGGTCATCAGACTCTGGAGTCACCTCTCAGGACACAGACCAGAGCAAAACTACCATGGGTAACTTAATGGTGTGCTTAGAGCCCCAGAATGGATGTCTTAGACCAAACTCCCAAGCACATCCCCTGGGCAAAGCCCCAGATGGGTGTCTCTGGTGGAGTCTCTAGGTAGCCATCTTGGTCCCGGGTCCTGAGTCCAGCCTGGGGTAGACTGCTCGAGTGTAGACTCCACCAGGCTCACTTATGACTGCCTCCCTTTCCTCAGCATGGCCCACTCCCCTCTCCCCAGCCTCCCACAGGAGATCCCACAGAGGCCTCTAGTCTGCCTCCTGCCCTTGGCCCAGCCTTCATCTTTCTGCCACTAGGGAGCCCTATAACATTAAATAAATCATTTATTGTTTTGGGCTATTTCCTGGGACAAACAGATGGGTGGACTTAGGGTCTCAATAATCTTTCAAACTTAGACCTAGCCAGCTCCTCTCTCCTCCCTGAGAAAGGGATCAGAAGCCAGGATGCTAGGAGGCAGTGTCTAGAACTCTCCCCTTCTTTCACCAGGGCCCTCTTTGGGAGGAAGCACGTTGAGTCCACAACCAGCGCTAGCTAGCCGGGGCGTGGGCGAGTGAGTGCTCAGAAGCTGGCGGAGAGAAGGTCGTTAGCTGGAGGGGGTGGGCTCAACCCGCCGCCCACCCGCCCTCCGCCGCGGCTCACCTCTAACCTGCCGGTTCGCCCGGAAGCCAGCAGAAAGCCAGCGACCGACAGACCTGCCCACCCCGCCTCTCCTAGTTCCCTCTCCTATCTCGCGTTCCGAGAGGGAGAGGAGCTACAGGGGTTCCCGCTCCCCTCCCTGGCCGGCCGGCTGCGCACGGCGGAGCAGGAAGCAATCTGGGGCGGAATGGGAGCGGTGCGGAGGCGACAGCCCCCAGAGGACCCGTTCCCGCCGCCGCCTCCCTCCCAGCTCCGCCAGCCGACTTAATTGCGGAGTCCGGATTGATTGGGAATGCAAATGGCAACTGAAATGCAATCTCCACTCCCAGCAGGAGCTGGGGGGAGGGGAAGGAGCAGAAACTGGGAGAAGGAACGGGACAGGAGGGCGGGAGGGGAGGACCCGCAGATCTCGCGGGGCGGGACGGCGAACTGCGGGAAGGTCCGTGAGGGCCAGCTGCAGGAACGGCCCCACCCGACGGCGTCGGTGGTCATTACAGAAAGATAAGGTGCAGGCACACCCTAAAGGTTGCCGCAGAGATCGCACAGGGCCAGAACGGGAGCCCAGGTCTCTGACACCTGCCCCCAGCTGGTAGTACGCTAAGGGCTGCATGGAGCAGGGGACCTTCCTACTTAAAGTCTCTGAGATTTAGGGATTGTAGAACCCAAGGAACCTAGCTGACTCCCAGGCTGGACCAGAACCCCAGATGTGAGTTCACACAGCTTCCTGCCCAACTCTACATCTTGCCTTTCCCCTACATGTAGGGGATTCAGGGAACAAATAAGTGGCCCCCAGCCATCACAACTCCCAGACAGGGTGCAGGGGGGCCCAAGTAAAGTGTTCCCATTTACTTATTAAACACATGGTTTACACACATCATTTGGAAAGCCCCTGCCCTCCCTCGTGTTTCCTGATCTACAGACAAAACTTTTGCCCCAAACACAAAAGCATCCCTACCAAGAGGCCCCTTACAAAGGGAGTGCCCAGGAGGTACAGGGTCCCATGATCAACAGGTGTGTACCAGGACTGATATCGCACATAGACACCACACATACACGAAGGGGTGGGCCTCTGGCTCCTGTCACTCTGTACTCTCAACCTTTTCCAGTTACCTCTCAGTAGGCTAACCCAACTGGCAGCCAAAGATCACCCAGTGATCTCTGCCAGACATAAATGCAATAAATACTTCAAGGGAGGGGTAACTAGGAAAGGCAGGCAGGGCAGACATCTCCATATGGTGCTCTACCCTGCCCTCTGGAGCCCACAAATGCTTCCTGCAGCTCTTCATTCTAAATGGACCTTCACTGGGGTCAAACCCTCCCAACTTTGCTGGGCACCATGACTTGCTCCTAATCCTAGCTATTAGAGATGCTGAGGTGAGAGGATCACTTGAGGCCAGGAGTTTGAGACCAACCTGGACAACATAGCAAGAACCTCATCTCTTTTAAAAAGAAAAAGAAATCCTTATAAATTCTGATCACAATGACTGGTCCTCTCCCTCCAAAAGGTCATACTGCCCATGGGTCCCAAAAGGCCCAAACCAGGAGGGCTGAACCTGCCCCCAGGCTCTGCCAAACTAAGCCCTGGTGTTCTGGCCATGCCAGTCTTCTCTGTGGTCAATACCTAGCAAAATGACCCCCTGTATACATGGTCTCTCCAACCACCAGATCCCTTCCTCCCTCTCCATCCTCATGGGCACTTAGCTCCTCAGGCTCTTGACCACGCACTAGTCACCCTCATTCTTACTCCTGCCCATTCTAGCAGCTCTGAGCAAAGACAGCCTCCAGCAGTCAGTGTCTTTTCCCAGCATAGGGACCCACAGTGGGAGGTTCTGGGAGAATCCAAGCTTCAGGTGGCCCAGGGCTCCCAGGCAGTGACTCAAAAAGAAAGTAGGGGAGATTACGTGGTGGCATCTCTACTAAATGTTTTCTTTAAAAAAATGAACAGAACCTTATATCCTCATGTTGATAAAACACTGTCAATTAGCCTAGGGCAGGAGTACCCTTCAGTACCCCCTTTGGTGAACACTCAGGTTACTCATCTGCTAACTCTCCCTCAGGCCAGAAGACCACAGTCATCCTCTCCAGGTTGAATTCAAAACCAGCAGGTCCAGGAGGGCTCCTGAGGGTGGCAGGTGGCTCTCTGCTGCCCCCATGTGGTAATAAGAGGGTACAAGCAGGCTGTGAGCCCAAGAGAGGGCGGCCCAGGGAAGGGACTCAGACTCTTGGTTTCCTTTTTTTTTTTCTTTTGGAAACAAAGAGTCTCACTTTGTAACCCTTTAGTAGAGTGCCATGGCCTCATAGCTCACAGCAACCTCAAACTCTTGGGTTCAAGTGATTCTCCTGCCTCAGCCTCCCAAGTAGCTGGGACTACAGGCACCCACCTCAATGCCTGGCTATTTTTATAGAGACAAGGTCTCACTCTGGCTCAGGCTGGTCTCCAACCTTTGAGCTCGGGCAATCCCACCCACTTCAGCCTCCCAAGTGCTAGGATTACAGGTGTGAGTCACTCAGGTTTCTTACCAGGAGAACCTGTAGCTTGTTAAAAGACCCTGCTTGGGAGGAGGCCCTGGCCTCTTACTTCCACACAGAAGCCCCAGAAGAACCACACTAGCCTCTCCTGGACTTCTTTCTGAGCTGCTCTTGGACCACAAGGGAAGGAAAGTGCTGACCTGTTTAATGGGGATTGCCCTGCCACTCCCAATACTGTCCATCTTGCTTTCAGCAGCCTTCTTCTCCCGGTCTAGGTCAGTGCCCTTTCGAGACTGAAAGAGAAAAGAAGAGTCATATTAAAGAAGCTCTGGCTCCGCCAGAGAGAACTACCCACCTGGACTTCCCAGCCCTCCCTCCTTCCTCCCTCCTGGGCAGCTCTAGCAGTGGACCAGGCCTGGGCGGCGGGACGGGAAGGAACTGAGACCACGAGTATTCCAACGGGTTTATTCTTACACACGGCACCATACAGAGCAGCACAGGTCACTGAGCTGGGCCCGCCCCTTACAAAAGAGCAAGGACAAGATACCAAGGGTGCGAGGAGCACGCAGCCCAGGGGGGCTGGGGCCTAAGAGAAGGGAGGGGTGAGGAGAGGTGGACGGTGGGGCTGAGGGCTGGCTGGGAGCACAGGGCACGACAACCGGGGAGAGCAAAGTCCAGAAGTGAGCGGGCCGGGAGCCCGTTGGCGGCACAGACACCACACGGCACGTGGTGCCGAGCACATCGGCGTGGCCCGAGGGGCACAGTGGATGGAGAGAGAGAGGAGAGAGGCCAGAAGAGGCCCTGCGCCCTATCAAGCTCCTGGGGCAGAGTCCACCCGAATACGGATCCTAGGAAATAGGGGGAGGCCAGAAAGAGGGGGCAAGGCAAGCGCGGTGGCGGCGGCGGCTTCCGGAGCAGGAGCAGGAACGGCAGAAGTCCATGCAGGAAGGAGCAGAGGAGGGAGGGGCAGGAAAGCTCCCCCCAGGAGCAGCTGAGCTGGGCAGGCTTGGGCTCCCCAGCCCCTGTGGGCCTCGTCGCGCTGGCCAGCGCCGGGTGTGGGGCCGAGCTCCCTTCTTCTCCATGCAGCGAGCCTGGCGCAGCGTCCAGCCGGGCCTGGTCCCCCGGTAGCCCCCAGCGCGGGCTCCAGCGTTCCTAGCCTTCCCTGGGGGTGGGGTTAGTTACAAAGGTTCCCGTGGGTCTCTGGAGCGGGGAGCTCAGCGGCCGCTTCTCATCTGAGAGCAGTCCCAGGGCCCGGCCCGCCTCCGGCCCCGCACAGGGGGAATGTCCAGAGGTGCTGTGTGTCACCACCTGGTCTTCTAATTTGGAAGGAGTTGGAAAGGCCTTTTTGTTGATGAAAAGTTGGAAACAGTGGCACATATCTGCAAATATCGAAAGAATAAAGATTTTGGCAAGTTATACTTAAGCCCCGCACAAGTTGGTCAGCACTGGTGAGGGCAGAGACCCAGGCACCTGGGGAGCGGCGGCAGCGGGATGAAGAGGAGAAGGAGGAGGAGGATGAGGAGGAGGAGGAGGAGAGGCGGCGGCGGCTGCACCTGCTGGGTCCAGGCAGGCCCAGCAGTCATCTCAGTAGGGAACGTTTGCCACTCAGCAGCCCAGGCCCTGTCCCTCCTGTTCTCCCAGGCTGTCAGGAGCCAAGGGCACAGCAAGGGGACAAAGGGCCACAACTGCAGTGTGGGAGGAAGCACAGCCAAAGGGAGCAGGGAGAACTAACTGGGCAAAGAGAGGCCGGAGAGTGAATTGCTGCCCAGCAGCTCCATAGGCAGCAGCTGCCCCCTGGTCCCCTCCTGGGCTCCACAGCCCGGACTGCCATAGCCCTCTGTCCTTTCGGCCCAGGGAGGAGGAAGGTAGATGTGACCGCTGCCACCGGGTCCCCACACAGAAGAGCTGGTTGGGGGAAATGGGGTGCAGCCCACCCCAGCCAGGCTATAAGCCAAGAGGCCCCCAACCACCAGAGGACCCCAGGGGGCCCAGAGAGGCACCTCCCCCACACAGATGGGAACAGGGGCAAGAGTGGCAACAAAATGAGTACATGAAGTGACGGAGGAGACCAGGAGCATCACAATCATGTCTGGTGGGGAGGGGTCATCAGAGCAGGTAGGACACAAGGGCTCACCCTGGAGCATGTGTGACTGCTAGGGAGGATGATGAAGGAGAAGTGGGGTGGCCCCGACAGCAATGATGAAGGGAGGTCCCAAGATAAACACCCATAGAAACGGACATGCCTGAGGCCACCTCGGGGACGATGGTGCAAGTGAGGTCACCACAGAAACAATGGAAAGAAAAAATAAGGTGCCACTGTGAAGATGGAGAGAATGGAAAGGCCTGCAGGGAGTGTCGTGCCGTGAGCTCACAGAGCAAGGATGACAAGGGAGGCAGCACAGGCAGGCAGGCAGCGAGAGCACAGGATGACAAGGCACAGGCACCGTGGCAAGGAGGCCATGGAGCTGGGTGCAGGCTGGTGGAGAGGGAGGCAGGGTGCCCTGGGGAGCTAGCCCTGCAGAGCTAGCCAGCAGGGGTGGAGGGTTAAGAATGGAACTGAGGCAGCAAATGACTTAGGCACATGTCAAGGAGCAGGGTGCCTGGGCAGGCGGTGGTCACCGTGAGCACAGGCACCCAAAGACTCCATAGCAGCAGTGGCGGCAGCAGCAGCACGAGCACAAGCAGGTGGCCACCAAGACTCTGTGTGTCCCAAGGGGCGTGAACAGAAATACGAAGCCGTGAGCCTGGGCAGGTCAGCGGGGAGCAAGTGCTGTGCACAGCAGTAGCTATCTGCAGCAGCAGGGCTGGGCAGCATGGGTGGCTGAGAAAACACCTGGCAGGCTCAGGGCGGGTCAGAGGCGAGAATGAACGAGCAGAGCCTGGGCGCACTGGCTTTGCCTAGGCAGGGTCCTCAGAGTCTGGCCTGGCTGGGTGAACTCAGGCCCAGGCTGAGAGCCAAGCCCTGCTCTCAGAAAGAGACCCATGGAGTGAGTGACGCAAAGGGCAGGTGCTTGGTGACAATCCACACAGGCGGCTCACCCACCTTCGTCTGGCCCAAGATGCCTGGAAACGTCCAGCCCCAGCCCAGCTAGAGGGTTAGAGTTTGAGTGGGCATCATATATCAGAACAGAGAGTGGAGAGACAGTAGGTGCAGAGGACCTATGGCTGAGGGGCTGGCCCTCAGAAGGGAGGGCACATCAGACCTGGCATGGGGTGTGAGGTTTGTGGAGAGGGTCAAGTGAGTAGCTCACAAGGAGACAGGACAAACCTGAGAGGGAGGAACGAGGCAGCGTGGTGAAGCCCAGGAAAAGATGGCTAAGCCTTTGTTAAACCAATCACAGCGGTGGGTGGAAAGCATGAGTTTTCCCCTCGGCAGTGGGGTAACGGAAAAAGAGCCGGAAGGCAGACTGGGCGGCCTGGGCTCTGACTCTAGCTCGGCCAGCTAACCCTCTGTGTCGCCTTGGGCAAACAGCCTTCTGGCCGCCGGTTCATTAGCTGTTGAATCAAAGGGGGTCAGGGGAGTTAGGCCAGATAAGTCCAAAGATCCCGTCAAGCTGACACAGACACCCTAAGGGGCCTAGGAGAGAGGGAGGCCGCAGAAGGTGGATGACTGCAGCAAGGGTGGGGAGGCCCATGGGGGACATGAGGAGAGCGGCAATGGGGAGCCCCTTTGTGGGCTCAGAGGACCAGTCTGGAAGATTCTGGGGGGTACCAGTAAGGAGCCTCTGGAAGCCATGAGTGTCTGTGTATGCAAGAGAGGCTGCAGGTGGCATCTTCCTGACTGGGGCTGCCTACGCCCCTCCTGGCCAGGAGCTAGGCGCTCCGCCCTGCTGGTTCCATGAAGGCAGCGGGGCGGGGAGGAGGGCAGGTCACGTACCGTGAAGATGTTGGAGCGCCGCTTGGACTGCTTGCGGATGGGTGTGGGGGTGGAAGAGGCAGCGATGGTCTCGATGCGCAGCTCCCGCTGGCTGATGCTTGGGGTGGAGGGGACTGAGGATGAGTAGTCGCTGAAGGCGCTGCTGCCGCCATTCGTGGCCTAAGGACAGAGAGGGCTGCTGAGGGCGGCTCTACAGGTGGACACCAGGGCATGGGTTATAGGGATTTGGGAGAGGGGCTGCCAGTTCCAACAAGTGGTAATAGGGAAAACAGCATAGCCTGGAGGCCAGCGTAATCCAGCTGTCACCATGGTAGAGATGCCCCACTAGGCACTTTTGTCCTGGGGCCCCAGCAGGGGTACTTCTACACCAAACAAGGAGCTAAATCAGGAGGCACAGGCTAACAGGCAGACATCAGTGACAATGCCTGAAAGTGAATGAACTGTGCAAACCTGGCTGGCTAGAAGCTAAGCTAACAGGTGGCCCTAGATGAGCCCTAAAGTCAGTAGCATATGTCAGGGGTGCAGGAGGCCAAGAGGTGGGTGCTGGGGCCCCAGATTGGGCTCAGGGTGCTGGGGGAGGCTGAGATTTGTTTTTAGCATGTGCATGATGGGAGGAGGGTTTTGGGACAGCTGAGATAGAGCAGAACAGAGCTCAGACCACCAGTCAGAGTAAGCTGCAGATGAGGAACAGAGGAGGGAAAGGAGGAGAAAGACAAAAGCCATCACAGGATGGAGACAGAGCATGGCAGTGTCTGTGCAGGAAACACATACACTAAAACCAGGAGGCCTGAGCCCCACTGCCCTCACCAAAGCAGACGACCTGTGGGTCATCTGCCCTGTACCCTCACCAGCACAAAAGAGGCACACTACCCAGACCACTGCCTCTCACAACCCATGCCCATGAGACAGGGCCACCAACCCTGAACTCTGTCGGCGCAGGACTTGGCTGCTCAATGGAGAAAGACCTGACAATGCTCCTCCTTTGCCTATGTGGGATGCTGCCACCTTTTCATAAGACCTAAAGGGGAGGGTCTCTACAAAGCAACAGGCTCTCATCAGAAAGCTGGCTGCATCCAGGAAGGCCTTGAAAAGATGATGGGCCACTGGGAGAAGGCACAGTGGCCACTGGTGTGACTACTCCATCTATGGACGGCCCAGGGCTGTCAGCAGCAGGGTGGGAATGCCACTATGTGACCAAGCAATGGAGCAAATGCCAAGGGCCATAAACTAATCTGGCAGTAGGCCTAGGTGTAGACAGGTGTCCCAGTCACATTATGGGGGGCACACTAGCAGAACCTGGCTCAGAAGCTGCCACTATCCCCACCCGCCAGCCCTGAAATGCTACATGGCACCCAGAACCATTCATCCTCTTAGGACAAGAGCTGCCCTCCTAAAACACACACTCCCAGAGGACTGCACGCAGATCCTGTCCTTAGTGGGCACGAGGCAGTCAGCTGCTGCTTCCACTCCCATGGAGGACAGCACTGCAGGCTGCGGGAGAAAGGAGAAGGCACCACCTGCAAGAGGTGAGGGGCTCAGGCCTACCATATACTTCCCATGCTCTCTCAGGACCAGTGCAGAGCAGGGCCAAAGGAACTTTCTCTCCTCCCTGTGCCCACTGGGCATGGTTTCAATGGAAAGCAGCCTGAGACAACTCTGACAGGGTTAACAACAGTGAACATCTGTGTCATCTCTGCTCAAGTGGTTGGGGTGAGAATGGTGGAGAGCTGGAAGCCATAGCAGGAAAGGGAAGCACCACAGGGCAGTTGAGGCCAAGGCTATCATGCAGGCTAAGTGGAATTCGAGCCAATGTTTTCAAACCATGTGCAAGGCTGGGAGGCCAGAGGGAAGCAGGCAGGTGTGAGGAGGCAGCAGCAGAGGTGGTGGGATACACATAGGCAAGATGAGGACAGTGGGACGGGTGGCTGACCACACCTGGTTGATATGCACGGCCGGGATGGAGGCGGCAGATACTGCCGAGTGGCTGGGCGAGTTTGGCAGTGACTTGCAGGGCCCGATGGCCAGCTGCTGCTTCTTCCGCAAGGCCACTACCTTCTGGGCCACTGCAGGGGATAGCAGAGTCAATTAGACCCACTAGGGAGAAGGGAAAAGCCCAGCTTAGTGCCTCCCCCCAAAACATACCACCCTGCCTGCTGGGCGTCTTCCTATAGCCCCTCTGGGGCCCTGGCCCACCAGCATCTCCCGCCCAGCGCCCAAGTTACCGTCTTGGAAGACGCGCTCCACATTGAGCCCATAGGTGGCGCACGTCTCGTAGTAGGTGCAGCGCTTCAAGTCTGTGGAGAGCTTGCGGGCCCTGCTGTCATCAATGACCCGGGGGTTGGCAGCACTGATGGCGTCTGTTGGAGGCAGAAGGGTGGGATTCACTCACCTTTCTGAGCAGCTGGGGCAGTGGAGGGAGGGGGTCCTTTGGCCCCAGGGTAGGTAGACAAAGGGCCCATGAGTGGGACACAACCCTGAGAACACAGGTGTCTGGGCCTCATTTCAACCCTGACATGCTTCCATGAGTACAAACGAGCAACCCCTTAGTCTCTGAGTCTATGCTTATTCATCTCAAAAAATATGGACACAAAAGTCACACGACCTGCAAGACTCAGCTGGAGAAGAGCAAGGACGAGGCCTCCAGTTACCAGCAAGGCAAGAGGGGCTGTGATCTCATCAGCACCAGGAAAAGAATGCGGGCTTGGGGCTTTCTCATACCTGGAAACCCCCACTGTGCACCCTTATGGGGACTCCCGCCCCCTGCTGCTCCTGCAGGGCCCAGCCTCACCCTGCGTGCCCACTAGCACCATGGGCACCTCGCTGGCATTGCGGAAGCTGCAGAGCCGCAGGAAGTAGTTGTACACCGTCTGGAAGCTGATTTCATCCTCCAGGCTGAACACAAACACCACTGCATCCACCCAGGCAGCAAACTAGGGGAGACCAAGCAGAATTAGCTTGAGAACACAGGTGGGCCTCAGCAAACTCCCACACCAAGCAGGTGGACCCCTTTCCCTAGACACGCAACCTTGCCCAGACCCGGTCCTCGGCTTGAGAAAGGGCTCCAGGCACAGGAGTGGGCCCAGGGAGATGGGGCAGGAGCATCACCTGGAGCTCAGGGGGGCCTCCTTCATCTCGGATCAGCAGCAGGTAGCTCTGGCCATCCACCACAATCTCCTTCTTAAACCGCCCCCCTAGGACAGAGCGTATAGTCAGCACCAAAAGGAGAAGAGCTCAAGGAGGCCAAGCAGAGAAGGAATCTACACAGAGAAGGATGGGGGCTGGAGGCCCCTACCCTGACCCCATGGAGGGGCAGGAAGCAAAAAGTCAGCCTCTAAGCCCCGGCTGGACCTGTGACCCTCACCTTCAGGGGACTCCTCCTGGACATAGGTCCCCGTCAGATAGCGGTGCACCAAGGCTGACTTCCCACTAGACAGGTTCCCCACTATGCCCTGCAGGAGAAGAGGGGGTGAGTGGCAGTCAGCGGGGAGGATGAAGAAGACTGGGCAGAGAAGGCGAAAAAAAAAAAGAAAAAGGCAAGAAGGAGAAAGGCCAAAGCTGAAGGGGCAGGAGAGAGGGAATAGGAAAGACACACTGAGAGGAGAAGGGGGAGGTCATGGGAAAACCAAGGCCCAGGCCCAGCTCCCAGCCTTGCCCACCCGCACCCTCCACAGCCTCACTCACCACTTTAAGCTCTGGCACTGAGCGGCTCAGTGTCCACTCCTGGCTGTTCACAAACGAGTCTGTGGGAGATAGAGCCGCCCCATCAGGACCAAGGTGGCATACACACCTGTCCTAACCACTGCTACCAGCGTCACCGAGGATGCCCCTCTCTAGGCCACAGAGAGAGGACAGCACCTTCCTCAAGGAAACTCCAACCCTCACCCCTAGTTCCCTAGAAAACACTGGAAACTTCTTTCCAAGGATGTCCAGAATAAGGACATCCTTCAGGACAGGACTCTGAGGGCGGAGTGCTCAATCCACTTAGATGTGGACCTGCATCCCTCCTTCTCCCACCCCAGCAGGTGAGCACCCCATATCCAGCCTGGTGCCCTGGGGCCCAGGTACCAGACCCAGGTTAGAGGCCACTCCAGCAGGTCCCAGACCTGCCTCAAGGGCTGGGCACCTGCCAGGGGGGCAGGCCAGACTCCTGCAAGTAAGAACAGCTCACCCTTGGCAGGGTGGGGCCACCCACAGCATTCCTGGGCCAGGGTGAAGAGGGAGGAGCCTCACCTGGTCCTGTTCTGCCAGGCAGGGGCAGGTCCAACCAGGAGACATCTGCCCCACCCCAGTCCAGCCCTGGGCCCTCCTCCTTATGCTCCTCCTTAAGAGAGGAGGATGCCACCTCTGTCCCCTAGAGACGCACCTCCTGGGCTCCCTCCCCTTCAGTCCAGTCTCAGCGCTTGACTGAGGCAGCGTCCCTTGAAAGGGAAGCCTCAGGCTACCCAAGCCCTTCCACAGCCAGCCTTTGATCTCCAGGTTCCCACACATAACCTTGGGCCAGCTCTGGGTGGCCCAGGCCTGGGTCCAGCCTCTCCAGCTGGGCAGCACTGGTGTCCCCTCCTGGGCTCCTCGAGGTTGTCTCAAAGACCAGGTCCGAAAGCAGTCCCTAAACCCCCCCCCCGACCCCGCAGAGGCAGCTAGAGGGAAGAGCTCAAAATCAGCCTGGGAACTAGAAACGCTCAGGCTGGTTAGAACCCTGCGACAGTGGTAAGTCTGCCTCCTTTCCTAGACCAAAATTCTGCATCTGCCAAACAGGAGGAGGGGCAGTTCCGAACCTGGGCCCTCCTATTCAAGGATGCTATGGTCAATGCTATCACCTGCACTGCCCTGCAATCCTCTGCCGCTGCCACCTGTCCTGGACACTGCCAGTGACCCAGACACTGGGTGCTACTTGCACTTGGGCCAGGCCCAACTAGCCTCTGCCGACGCCGCGCTGTATCAAGCAGGTAGGTACCCTACTGATTCGCATACAAATCCTGGGTGCTCGTTGCCATCCCCCTTACCGCTCGGCGCGTCCAGGAGCCCAGGGGCCGCGGCTGCCCGGCGGCTCCACAGCGGCGCGGCGGGCTCGGGCTCGGGCTCCCTCCGGCGGAAGCGGCTGGTGAGCAGCCTCCAGAGGCCGGCGGCGGCGCGGGGGCGGCCTGGCTCAGGCGCAGCGCGTGGAGCCTCAGCGCCCAGCAGGTCGCGGCGACTGGGGAAGGCGCCCAGGGAGCTGGCGTCGCCGTCGCTACGCGTGCGCGCGCGGGGCGGCCGAGCCAGCAGCCCCGACTCGGAGCGCCGGATCTCCTGGCCGCGGCGCAGGCGAAAGCTGAAGCTCTTCTTGAGCGCAGACAGGCCGCGCCGGGGACCCTCGGCTGCGCGCCCGCCGCCGCCGCGAAACACCTGCCAGCGCTGGCTGCTCCACAGCGACGCGCCGCGCAGAAAGCCCGCGCTGCCCGCACGGCCCAGTCCCGCGCCCGCGCCTGGAGCCTCGGCCGCCGCTAGCTCCAGGCGGTTCACCTCCAGGAACGTCATGCTGGTGGGCCGCGGCCGCGGCGCCAGGTCCCCTCGGCTACGGCTGCGCCGGGTCGGCACGGGGCTGGGCGCCGGCGAACCAAACTGCCCCGACGACGCCAGGTCCCGGCGGCGGAGGCGTGGGCGAAGGAGGCCGAGCAGCAGGCCACGGGCGCCGGCAGGCGGCGGCCCAGGGCCACCCGAGCATACGCTCCGCGGCCGCGCCGGCTGCTCCCGCGCGGCGCACAGGGCGGCCTGCAGGGCGGCGGCAGCGCGACCAGCGGGGGCGCCGTGCAGGTCCAGCGAGTCGCAGACGCTGAGGGCGCGGCGGCAGGCGGCAGGCCGCTCCCCGCTGCAGCTGTCTACCTGCGGCCAGCCCCGCTCCATGCTCAGGGCCTGTGGGCAAGAGCCTGGCCCATGGCGAGGGTCGCGGGGCTGGGCCCGCGCCGGGGCCGCGGCCGGGGCGCAGAGACCTCCGGCCTCCGGGCTCCTGGAGTTGGCTGACCGACTCCCTCAACTCCTCCACCTCGAAGCCGGCAAGCCCAGACCTGGAGAGGACGGGCGCCAACCCCGCCAGGAGAGGCGGCAAGTCTGGCCTGGAACACCCGGGAACGGTGGCGCAGGGGAGCCGACCTGCTGGGGCAGCCCCTTGGAGCCCTCAGAAAACAGGAAATTCCAGCCCAGGGCTCCTCCTAGGACTGGGCAGGTAAGCGAAGAGCTGTCATTAAGAGCCGGCCAAGTAAATAACAGTCCTGAGTACACCACACGCTAGGGCCCGTTTTGGAGAAAAGTGGGCCACTTGCTCCTCCAAAGGAAAAAGGGCCAATAACACGGAGGACCAGAATGATTAAAAGCCTAAATTGGAAGTCAGGAGGCGAGTCTTATGCCTTCTCTGGGCCCCAGTCTCATCTGTAAAATAAGGAGTTGAATGAGATGTTCTGAGGTTTAGATTCGCTGGATGCTAAGGCAGCTTCTGCTGATGACTGGGGCTGTCCTCAGAGACTGTAAAGTCCAGAAGATACCCATCACTTTGAACTGGGTTAAGTATCCTGCCTAACGGGAGCAGAAAATCAAAAGATAATTGTGCCCAGATCAGGGTTCTGGTCCTGAAGTCTCTGGTTCCAAGTTATTGGTAGGTGTCACCTCTCTTCCAGATGATGGCCCAGGAGTAGTAGACTGCAATTCTAGCTGGAGCCTGAAGCTTTCACTAAATGAAAACACTCCTCTCCCAGGTCTGGTGAGTGTGGGTGGCAGGGCTCATCCAGAACGCATGGGAGGGGGAGCAAGGACTTCCCTTGCTGTGACTTAGGCTACATTGTAATCATCAGTCCTCTCCAGAGGCCAGCGTGGCCAGTGTTTACCAAACTCCACAAAGTAAGCAATCACCAGAGCTTCCTCAGTACCTCCCACAGACCAGGAGTAACCAGTTTAGGCAGTGAGTGGCAAGGGAGAGGGGCTCCGGTTTGTTTCCTTCAGAGAGATAATACTCCCAGGTTTCCTCCCTTCCCAGTCTAGCCCAACTCCCAGCATTTCTGTGTCAGTGTTAGAATTCCTTGGTCCTGGTCAGAGCCAAGGAGGAGATAAAAGTGGCACATTCCTGTGGGGCTGGGGGAATGCCTAAGGCAGGCAGGGCCTCTCCTTCCTAGGCTCCCTGCAGAAACAAGCATGGGAAACTCCCAAGTCCCGGGCTGGATCTCCCAGACCTGGAAAGGCCCTGGAGTGATTCTGTATTTTCATGGAACTAGTTATTAACAATGGGGAAGATGGCTACTTCCTCTCTAGGATGTATATAATAGACCCTCCCTCCCCTTCCCCAATAATAGATGGTTCAGCAGTAGAGCCCTTCCCAGGATCCACAGGCAGACATGGAGACAAGAACACACCCAAGAATTCTGACTTACATTTGCCTACATCCTGGAGGTATAGATCTTTTTGCCTTGACTTCTCTATGTATCTGTCCCCTCACATGTAGGGAATGGCCCTTCGTCAGTAGAGTAAGGCCATCACAGACTGATTAAAATGCAAGCACAGAACAGCAGCTGTAGATGTTGTTCTGTGGATGCTGAGTGGGGGACGGGACAAGGTGCCCAACATGGGGAGGGGATGCTCCAGAACTCAGCTGGCTCTCAGTGGGAGAAAAGGATGGAAGAGAAAGGGAGAAGGCCCCAGCTCTATCTACACTATGCACACAGACAGACAGACACATACATAACACAGGTCTCAGGGAAGGCAAGCAGCAATGCCCTGTCCCCTAAAGAACATCTGAGACACAGAGGCTCCCAGGTCCCACTGCACCTACAGAAATCAGCTTGAGTCAATTCCCAAACCTAGAAAATCTTCCTTTTCCTCACCAACTGCATCCTCCTTCCTGCCCCTTTTACCCAGAAACTTTTCCTGACCCAGAGAAACTAGACAGAGAAGGGTACCTGCTCTCACA
Source organism: Galago senegalensis (assembly GCA_963575145.1). Lineage (NCBI taxonomy): Eukaryota > Metazoa > Chordata > Mammalia > Primates > Galagidae > Galago > Galago senegalensis. The sequence continues at coordinate 10,458 of CAUYTI010105353.1, read as the reverse complement.
TATACATCTCAGAACATCAACCCTAAGGCCCCAGAGAAGAGGACAGCTGCAAGCATGTGCCACTTTTCCTCACTGGATCAGCCCTGGATCAGGGACAAGGTCTCTGTTCTCACAATATTGTGCATCAAAGATGTGTGGCCAATATAGCTGTCAACGCAGCCATTACTTGCCGGGCCCAAGCTGGAAAATAGAGACCACACGGGATCCCACATCAGTTTTCTGTTTCTTAAGTTCATCAGAAGCTCCAGACTGAATTTTCCTCTTAGGGCTAGAGGCTCCATGGAAGTTTCAGGGGACGAACAATGAAATCATTCAAGGCTGCCCATAGTGCGCACTCCGGTTCAGGGTGAACACAGCTTCCATGGAGGCAACGCGTGCCAAAGATGAGCACCAGACCACCCCTGCTGCTCTAAGAGCTTGGAAGTCAGGAGAAAGAGCTTCCCTAGCTATGCCTGATGGCAGCCAAGCTGGATAGCCACTGAAGCTGGCCTGGGCCTCAGTTGCCCTGCACATGTGAGCACAGTGTGTCTGGAGCCAGGGGGCTGGGGTTGGGTAAGGAAAACCCACTGGGCTGTGTGAGTTTGTGGCTCTATGACACTGCCCAGAAAGTGGGCTGGACTGAGGATAAGGAAAGGGCAGCTCTGGAGCCAGAACCTACAGGCCCTTGTACCTATCTTCCACCCAAGTGTTTGCTGGCCATGCTGGCCAAACCATTGATAAGTTTTAGGCTGTGCCCAGCTGCAACTCACCCAACCCACAGGCTGTCCTTCTTCTCAGAGACCAGGAAGGACTAGCTTTCTTCTGAAGGCCCAAGCTTGTGACTGGCTCCCCAGGGAAAGGCTTCTGGCTTTTTCCAGCGCCAGGTTTGACTGAAGGAAGGGCCTCTAAGGTTCTTACTGCCCACAAGGTGGCAGCAAAACATCTCCCTGTGCTGAAGTGGGCTGTGTGGGAATGGAGGCTAGCAGGATGACTCCTGGGCGGCCACTTGGGCTGCCCTGAGCTGGGGAGGCAGTGAGCGGGGAGGGGATGGGAGAAGAGGCACGACAGTCTTTAGGTTGCCTGTCCCACTGTCCCACTGTCCTGGCTGGCAGGCTGCAGGCTGCATCCACCTCACAAGTTTGGGCGGTTGTCCACTCAAGCCAGTCAAGCTTTTGTGTGGCAGCCACTGACCTCTACATTCTGCCCCCCAGTGCTGTCCTCCAGGTTCCCCACCTTACAAACAGCGCAGCAGCTACTCCAGAGCTGCTCAGGCCACAAGTCTAGTACAGTCTCTCCTTCCCACTTTCTCCAGCTCCCATCCTTGGTGCTCCTCCTTGCCAGCTCCCTTCTCCCATGAGCAGGGAAGCCACCCCTCCCCACTGAGCCCATTGCCACCAGGAGGCATGGCCCCCTAATACAGCTCCCAGAGAAGCCCTGGAACTGACACTCCAGCTCCTGAATCTTGTCAGCTTCTGAGTCTGTCCCACTGCCCCTTGGCCTCCCATCTGTCACTTTCCTTGCGATCCATCTCCATCCAGCCACCAGGCTGCCAACATACAGGGCTTGTCCCCTGACCAGACTTTCTACATCTGCTTTCTGTGAGGTCATTCAGGTCTCAACTGCCACATCCCTTCCTCAGGAGGCTGACCTGCTCAGAGACTGCTGTCAACATCACCTGACACTCACCATGCAACTCTTAGATATTCCTTTTTGCGTCTGATGCTCCCCCAATAGAATGCCAGGCACATGGAGCATGTGCAGTGATGCTCCGTGAGTAAATGAAGGCACGAACATCTTTGCTGAGCATGAACTTCACACCCAGGCCTCTGTTCTCATGGGGAGAGAGGCAGGCCTAAAAGAGATGGTCTCTGGCTGGGCCAGTGTGTTGAAGAGATAAGTCACAGGCAAAATAACCAACACAGATCCTAAATTGCCTGGTGGTATACCAGCAAGATGCATGCTGCAGAGCTGAGGGAGCTGGGATCAAGTTCAGCCTCTGACTCCTGTTAGCTGTGTGACCATCCACAGCCAGTTTAAGCATGATGAATCTTGGGTTTTAATCTGAGAACTAAGGATGATCCCCACCCCTCACCCTGCCCAGCTGAATCTGTTGTGCAGATAGCAGTGGGAGTGTGGAGGCACCATGAGCAACAGAAGGAGCTGTCACTCCTTAGAAGATAAGCGTCAGTGATTTTCTCATGGGACATCGAGGCGAATGTGGTCAGCCCATGACCTCAGCAGTTTCACATCAACTAGAGATGGATCCTAGGCTAGTCCCTAAGAGACCTCAGAGCTAATGTGGATGCTGAAGATCCCTGAGTTCTAATTACTAGGACCTCACAATGTGACCTCATTTAGAGATAGGGTCCTTGCAGGTGTAATTAGTTAAGATTAGATCATGCTAGAAGAGGGTAGGCCCCTGCTCCGTTATGATGGATGTCCTTATAAAAAGGGGAAATTTGGCTCAGTGCATGTGGCTCAAGCGGCTAAGGCGCTAGCCACATACACCCTGAGCTGTCAGGTTTGAATCTAGCCTGAGCTGGCCAAACAACAATGACGGCTGCAACCAAAAAAAATAAAATAAAATAGCCGGACATTGTGGCAGGCACCTGTGGCTCAAGTGGCTAAGGCGCCAGCCACATACACCCAAGGTGGGGAGTTCGAATCCAGCCCAGACCCACCAAACAACAATGATGGTTGCAACCAAAAAATAGCCAGGCGTTGTGGCAGGCACCTGTGGTCCCAGCTACTTGGGAGGCAGAGGCAGGAGACTCGCTTGAGCCCAGGAGTTGGAGGTTGCTGTGAGCTGTGATGTCACAGCACTCTACCCAGGGCAACAGCTTGAGGCTCTGTCTAAAAAAAAAAAAAAAAAAAAACACCTCTAAATGAATACAGAAAGTTCAAGTGGCTGATATACATGCAAAACCATTCACCCTTAACAGGTATTTAAAGAATTATAAGTTAAGACAAAAACAGGATTCTATGTCTCATCTACCAAAGCCATAAAAGTTTAATTCTGCTTTAATAAGACTGCCCTACAGGGCCAGCACACATGCAGACATGCAGGGTCCTCTGATCACTGTTCTTGGGCCATGCTCAATTGATCTGGAAGCTTAGTAATATGAACGTGCACATAAAGGGACAAAGAAAAAGAGCCTCATGCACCTCATGTCACCCACTTGGAGTCCACCTATAATGGAGGGAAAGATTTAGGCCCAAAAAAGTCCTAGTAACCCTGGATGTGAAACATGGAAATAAGCAAGTAAGCAATTCTATCTCCACATGGTAGACTATTTTTTGCACATGGTAGAATATTATGCAACAATTAAAATAATGTCTGCAAAGACTTCTTTACCTAGCACAGGTGGCAGTACTTGACTTTTTTTTTTTTTTTTTTTTTTTTTGCAATTTTTGGCCGGGGCTGGGTATGAATCTGCCACCCTTCCAGCATATGAGGCCAGCGCCCTACCCTTTTGAGCCACAGGCACCACCCAGTACTTGATTTTTTTTAATCCAGCTACAAAATTGTATGTAATAGGAACCTGTGTAGAAAATTCTGGGGAAAAAACACAACGTATCAAAATGATAACAAGTGGTGAGAGGGCTGCCTGCCTTTGGTTAGGATTCTCTGTGTTTTATTCTATTTCTTTACATTTTTGTGATGTGTATATTTTACCCTGTTTTCTGAAATGTTTACAAAAAGTACGTTATTTTTATAAAAGGAAACAGATTGTTCTGCCTGGGAATGGGCAGTAGATAATTTTCAATTTAGATTCAGAATGGGGTACAAAGGAAGAAAGTAGAATGTAACTAGCGTAAAATGCACGCTTCACCAAACTAAAAGTAGACCTTCCGTTTGATCCTGCAATCCTATTATTAGGCATTTACCCAAAATAAAAAATCATTTTAGGCTCAGCACCTATAGCTCAGTGGCCAGGGCGCCAGCCACATACATTGGAGCTGGTGGGTTTGAATCCAGCCCCAGTCTGCCAAACAACAACTCCAACCAAAAAATAGCCAAGTATTGTGGTGGGTGCCTATAGTCCCAGCAACTTGGGAGGCTGAGGCAAGAGAATAGCTTAAGCCCAGGAGTTTGGGGTTACTGTGAGCTGTGATGCCACGGCAATCTACCCAGGGTGACAGCTTGAGACTCTGTCTCAAAAAAAAAAAAAAAGTCATTTTACCAGAAGGACATTTGTACCCGAATATTTATTGCAGCTCAGTTTACAATTGCAAAGATGTGGCAACAACACAAGTGCCAAATGTACATGTATACCAGCAAATACTATTCATCCATAAAAAGATGGAGATTTTGTACCTTTCATAACAACCTAGAAGGACTTGGAGAGTACTCTCCTGAGTAAAACATCACAAGAATGGAAAATCAAGCATCACATGTCCTCAATACTAAATTGAAACTTGTAGATTAACAACTACAGGTCCACATTAGAAAAAACTCAATTAAACTTAAGAAGGAGGGAGTAAGTTCCCACCCAACTGGTACATCACACAGGTATTAAAGTCACACTTCCTGGGTGAAGGACACAACTATGTCTTGGACTTTTACCTTACAAACCCAAGCACAGTAATCAAATCATCTGTACCATCGTATTAATTCGAAATTTTAAAAATGTACTCTCTGCCAATCTTTTTAAATTTTTATTTTAAGTTATGAAAACACATTCACGACATGCTTAAAAAAACCACTTTCTTGGCTGAGTGCCCTCTTCCCTCTTCCTCAACACAGATGCGTCCAGAAGGAGTATCCTCTCCTCCCCTCCTGCTCACACCTCAAAGGGACTCTGTCCCCATCCTTTCACCTAACTGCCCTAGCCAGAGGGACAGCTGCTCCTGAGTGCTCTGTGGCCATGCCCAAGCTAGGGTTTGTCACTCTCATTTGCCCTAGTTTGTCAGCTTCACACAATTTCATAGTACTGGCTTGGTGCCTGTAGCTCAAGTGGCAGAGCTGGTGGGTTCGAATCCAGCCCAGGCCTGCCAGTAACAGGCCTGCCTGACAATAACAACTACAACCAAAAAAAAAAAAAAAAAAAAAATAGCCGGGCATTGTGGCAGGTGCCTGTAGTCCCAGCTACTTGGGAGGCCAAGGCAAGAGAATTGCTTAAGCCTAGGAGCTAGAGGTTGCTGTGAGCTGTGATGCCACAGCACTTTACCCAGGGCAACAGCTTGAGGCTCTGTCTCAAAAAAGAAAAAAAAAAAAGAAAGAAAAATTTCAAAGTACTGAGGTCCCATCAATTATTCACCATTCCCTTGCTGAGGGGCACTGGGGTCACTTCCGCCTTTTTTAACCACTACAAGCAAAGCTATAATCAATATCTGTGTACCTACAGAGTTTTCTTCCCATCGGGAACATGCCCACAAGTAGGACCCATTAAGCTCAAAGGCATGAGAATTTTTCATGTTAATGGACGATGCCCAATTACTTTCCAGGTGAGGCAGCAGTCCTGCTCTCTGCTAGTAGCCTGCCCCACCAGTCATAGCAGTTCTCAGCTGGCTTTCCGCTGCCCCAGTAGGGAACAGAGCACCCCATTCTTTTGCTTTTTTATTTCTCTGATCACTAGTGAGGTGGTATCTTTTCATATGCATCAATAAATGTGCATTTCCTCTTCCTTGACTTGTTTGATCCTACTTTTTGTTTTTCTCTTGGGTTTTTTAAATCTTTTCATTAACAGTCTGCAGGAGCCCTGTGCAATGGGCATGTTAAGCATTAATCTGGCACACGCTCATTGTAAGCAAACTCTCCTACTCTATGATACAGAAGTGAATTACATCTGTTAGTTTTGTAACTGATTATAATATCTGAACAATAGCAACAACAAAAAACTATGAGGCAAGGGTGATGCTGAAAAGCAGCTGGGGCGCACAGCAGCTGTTCCTGACAGCAGAGTACCTGCCAGTACTCACAGAAGGAATGTCAGGATTAGAAAGTTACCTTGTGACAACTCCAATGTAACCGAGGACACCATCAGTGAAAGGTTACGGTACTGCAGCTCCCACCCAGGCAATGGGGAGGAGGGAGGAACAAGTTGGATAACACCAAGTAGCAGCCATACCCAATTCTAAACTTTCCACAAGAGAACCAGTCCCAGCGCTTCAAAAAGTCTATATGGTGGGGGAAAATGTATCATGTGGGATCCTGTTCCATTCTGATTTGAAAAACCAAAAAAGGCCATATGAAACATTTTGGGGATTACTGGGGAAATTTGATTATAGATCAGCAATTAAATAATACTAGAGAATTCTTGATAATTTTCTTAGGTGTTATTCTGGCATCACGTCATGGAGAAGATTGTGTCTGTTCTTAAGAAATGTCTGCTAAAGAGCTTCTGGGAGAAGCATCAGCATGTCTACAACCTTAGAAAAAAGTGTGTGAGAGAGAGGGAAAGACTGAGAAAGGGGGCTCGGCGCCTGTGGCTCAAGTGGCTAAGGCACCAGCCACATACACCTAAAGTGGCGGGTTCAAATCCAGCCTGGTGCCCACCAAACAACAATGACAGCGGCAACCGAAATATAGCCGGGCGTTGTGGCGGACACCTGTGGTCCTAGCTACTTGGGAGGCGGAGACAGGAGACTCACTTGATCCCAGGAGTTGGAGGTTGCTGTGAGCTGTGATGCCACAGCACTCTACCCAGGGGACAGCTTGAGGCTCTGTCTCAAAAAAAACCCAAAACAAAATAGAAAATGGGAAAAAAAAAATCAGTCTTTTCTCATATAAATTCTGGGTTTCCTGTCTGACTTAAGAGTATCTCTTATCCTAAGATTAGATAATATTCTTCTAATTTTAGGCTGGATGTGGTGGCTCACACCTGTAATCCTGGCCCTATCTCTACAAAAGTAAAAAAAATTAGCTGGGCAGCTGAGACAAGAGGGTCCCTTGAACTTCAAGGTTGCAGTGAGCTATGATGACATCACTGCACTCTAGCTTGGGTGGCAGAGTGAGAGCCTATCTCAAAAAAATATACTCATGAATATTTTAAATAAAATTCATGAATTATTTAAATTTAAAGTACATGAACTTTATGAACACACTGTGTATGTTTTCTTCTCTATTTTTAAAGGTTTTATCTTTTTTCCTGGCAGAGTAGCACCTAATGGGAGGAGCATAGCCTTGGAAACCAGACCCCTGGGTCCAAGTCCTGCCTTCCCTGCTATGAACGATCAGCCTTGGGCAAATTCCTTTACATCTCCAGGCCTCAGTTTCCTCATCTGCAAAAGAACTTAATGACAACTTGTGGGGATGCTCCAAAAATCACATAATAAGAACACCAGGGAAGCACACGGGTGGGGCCTGACATCAGAAGCACAAGGAGAAAGGCATCCTTCACATCGGTCTTTCCACTCTGGTCCTGCCAACCCAACTTAGAACTCTGCAACTCCTGTCACTTGCAGCAAGAGTTGTCAATCTTGTGACATTTGCAGCACAGACATAATGTGCTAGAGTGTGCGGTGGCATGCTTGAGTAGCTCAAAACCAAACTACATCAGCAAGTTCCATCATAAAATCACTACTCCAATAAAACCATACCCCACACACAATAACTAAAAAATAAAAAAATTAAAAAAAAATCCATGCCCCACAGTGTGAGTTGGGCCAGCAGACCTGGCCCCAAGGGCACTGGCAGAAGGCTGTTCACTGCCTCAGCGCACACTCTTAGTATCCTCCTAAAACAAGATTCTTTGCTTTTGGTAAGCATGATTTTCCTTCAATGCCAGTTTACCATTACATGTTCCCCCGACCCACCCCGGGTCTCCCACTCAGAGCAAAGGAGGCTCCACCTCAGAATCCTTCCCATGGCTGACTCCCAGCCTGGAGAGTGTTATCACCTGTAGCTCTGCTTATTTCACCCTTGATCAAGTTTTGGGGGTACCTAGGAAGGAAGGGGTTGGAGCACCGCTGCTGTGGGATTCAGAGTCATGGACACTACCCCACGGTTCCCTCCACCTGAGCTGCAGTGCCTACCCAGCCTTCCAGGAGCAGAGAGACGGGGGGTTTCTCGAAAACACCAAGGGAGACAATCTCTCTCAGCCTCCCTGAGACCCTCCCATTTGAACAGAAGGCTCAGCCTCTCCTGGGGCCAAAGCCAGGCTCTCTGTCTCCCTCCCTACTTTCCCAGCCCTCCCAGAGTGTGGTCTCAACCAGGCCTGGGGCAGGGGTGGCAGCTAAGGCCTCTGGGATGGGCTTGAGTCAACTGAAGCAGGGCAGGGAGGTGTCACAAAGATGCCTGCGCACTCCAGAGGTGCCCCAGCGCTGCCCCTCCACTCCCAGGGGTCATGTGAAACTATGTGGACTTGGGTCTGGGTCTCAGTCTCTGACCTCTTCCCTGGGGTGATGCCAGTGGTTTCCCCCAACCTGGACTCAACAGACCCCCCCAAGCACACCTGACCCTCTGAGGCTTTGTGTGGCTCGTGCTCCCACTGCACAGAGATGGGAAGGAGCATGCAGCCTGGTTTCCTTGCTACAGGACAGCCTCTTCCCTCTCTCAGCTTCCACTTCCATTGGCACCTATCCCTTCACCCCATGGCTCCTGCCCAGCTTCACCAGACTTGGGCCAGGTACAGGGAGAACAGTAGCCATGCTCTCAGGGCTTTGCTCACTGGATAAACAATTGGGCAGCATGTCCAAGCCCTGAGCTGGCAGAGCAAGACCTCAACAGCAGGGCACTGTGTTTCCTGGCATCTCCCTGAGTCCCAGCTCAAGGCATTGCCGTCCTGTGTACCAGCAGTCTAGCCAGAGTTGGGTGGTGGCTCGGAGGCTCTGCACAACTCAAGCAGGGGGCCCCATACTGGCCTGTCTCTGACACTCCTGCCAGAGACACATCTGCCTCAGAAGGAGACCATTTGGTCCACAGTAAAGCAGACTGTCTCATTGGCCCATGAGGGGACATTACTACAAGTCCCTGCTTTGAGGAGCTCAAAGCCCCTTCCTCAAGTACCTGCCTGACAGTCCCAACCCCTATCTGCATCTGGCCTGGGAGGTACCCCACAGCCAGGCAAGAGCCCTGAGCTAGTGCTTCTGACCCAGTACAGAGGCAGGAGGTTCTGTGGGCATTCATGGCTTCACTGGGCCAGGCCTGGTGCTGTGCTGAGGATCTGGGAGTGGCCCAACTGCTCCACATGGGATAGGGCTCCGTGTCCACCAGGGAACATTAGCACATGACAAATGCCACCCTGGGAGGCAGCAACTGCTCTAGGTCACAGGGGATCAGGTCAGAGAAGGCTTCAGTGGTGACCTATGAGGGCAGGCACCCAGCCAGCCCAGTCCAGGCTCCAGGGGGAAAGCAGAGCCTCCCACACAAGGTGTCTGGTCCCATGCAGGGTGAAAAGGCCTGACAGTGCCCCATTTAAAACCCAGCTTGCCAAGCAAGCCTTTACAACTACTTAGCTTTTGTGAGATCATTCCTCCCCCATGTAAAAGGGATAGCAATATGTCCCTTGGGGCTTTTGCACTACTCAGGACCCAGGCAGAGAATTACAGGGTGCCAGGTGGACTCAGGCAGCACCCCTCACCCAGCCCCTTCCAGGTAGCTGAGCCTCCACATTGTCCAGCATGTGATGAGAGAACAGGGTCAAGATGACATCTTCCTCAAAACAGTGACAAAACTGAGGGGAAACTAGAGCCTCCCAAGATGACCACATCTGTCCTCTCCCCGCTGGACTGGATAGTCTTGGGATGTCCCAGCTCTGATGTGACATCTGAGATGTTACAAAGGACATGCAGAAAGCAAAGGGCTACCTGGCACAAACCACCCCTCGGACTCCATGCTGCTCCCAACAAAGCCTAGGGTCCTTCCTGATGTCCACAAGGGGGAGTCACAAATGGGATCCAGCACTGACCACTGCAGCACCACAAGAGGCTCCTTCCCACAAATGGTCCATGGTCACCTCATCCTCCACAGTCAAGGGGGTCTCTCCAGTTCTTGGCCAGGAAGCAATCCCAGGCAAAAGAGCCTTTCTTCTGTGCCACACATCTTCCCACGGTCCATCTCTGCTCACAAACTTCCTGCTATTATATGTATCACTTAGCATAAGTTAAGGAGAAACTACAAACACAAAACCTCCGGGCCAGGTGAGGTGGCTCACACCTGTAATCCTAGCATACTGGGAGACCAAGGCAGGTGGAATGCCTGAGTTCACAGGTTCGAGACCAACTTGAGCAAAAGCAAGATGTCGTTGCTAAAAATAGCCAGGTGTTGTGGCTGGTGCCTATAGGCCCAGCTACTCGGGAGGCTGAGGCAAAAGAATCACTTGAGCCCAAAAGTTTGAAGTTGCTGTGAGCTGTGACGCCACAGCGCTCTACCAAGGGTGACAAAGTGAGACTCTGTCTCAAAAAAAAAACCCTCACAAAAAAGCCCTTGCCTAAAATGCCAGGATGGAGTGAGGAAATATCATAACTTTTGTTGACAAAGGCCTGTGACCATCCCTTCCCTAGGAAGACCCTAACAGGTAACCAAGACTCTGACTT